>BGPR01019128.1:0-24486 GCA_013235015.1 Araneus ventricosus
ATATTCCAATCCTTTTCTAGGACAAATACCGTTTTTTTCTTGCAAGAGGGGGGAAAACACCGCCCTGGTTAACTACTCTAATTTCTGTTTCGGTGTCTCTAATGTTTTAATTTTCCCGCCTCTAAGATTTTTAATTAAAAAATTAATAACTTTTCTCCTCGTTTTCAGTGAAAACTTTCTAAAATAAAATTATTGTTTTATTGTAACCGGGAGAATTTTTTTGTTTACTCGACCAATCAATGAATTCAAAAGATATATATTAAGATATAATCCATTTAAATTTTTAACTGAAAGCCCCAATTTTAGAGCATTAAGACAATATGCACATAGGCAGACGTTTAACCTTCGGTCGGGCACAATACAATTGCTAATACGTGCCGGCACATCTCATCTGTGTGGTTAAAGGTTAAATTTTGTGCTTAGGCTTAAAGTGTAGAAAATTCAACTGCTCGGTGAAAAAAGCAATATTTGCGTTTTTAAATAAATTTTTTGTATTTCCTTGCAATTTCAACAAACAAAATTTCCAGGAATTCAGGAGGGAGTTGACGTTTGTTTTCCAGTACGGTTTCTTAGCAATGACAACTGTTATCGATGAGAGCCCGACATAATTCGACATTTTTGAAAGAATATATTCGAAATAACGATCAATAGCATTGAATTAGGGGCTGGGACACAGGCGAACAATATTTTGCAGGTATATAAAAAGAAATATTGAGGAAAATTTGGGAAATCAAAAATACAAACGTAATCGGGTGCAACTCATCTACCAGATTAACGTGCTCATCACGTACATCAAAACAGCACTTGAGAAAAAAACACGATACCTTAGCGTGATTGGTTGGGAACCAGGAAGGGTGTAGAGGTTTCACACCTTTCTCGGAAAAACCCGCATTTAGGTACAAAAGAATATGGGTGCTTCATCTCGCAGATTAGACGAACCCGACGGACGGTTGATACTAGTTTGGTTCAAATAAAACTGAAAATTTTTATACTACAGTTCTAATTATTTTGTTAATTTTCTAATGCAAAAGATGTAGAATTATATTATAAAAAATATAAATCATAAATTAATAATCATTTCAAAAAGTGAAAGAATTGTTCTTGCCGTTATGAGTAGCATTTACACTATGCGCAGTAGATTCAAAAATTCTCGTGGGCCGTAAATCATACGAGAATCAAATGTGTCATATGAGCTTGCATTGACCACCATTAATTATTTCGAATTTTAGCTGAGTAAAACTTCGGTTCGTTTCATTGAAACTAATCGTGGAACTAGGTAAATTTCTGAAATATAATTTCTAATATCGTTCAAACGAATGCAAAAGTTCAATAAAGGCAGGTAAAGTTTTAGGCTGAGGCTTCGATAAATTGCAATTCTGCTTATCGAAGGCGGCATTTCTTCTTATAAATTGAAAGTAGAATTTGGACCTAAGAATGCCTTGAAACATAATTAAATATAAATTAACTCTAAAATCTTAAAGGTAATTTACAAATTGATTTCCAATTCAATTCTATCAAAAGATTCTTGAAGTTTTCGGTCTCATCTTAAAGAATGATAACAAATCGAATATCCGATAAGCGACCCTTTGTCTGAGGGAAAATTTCAAAGGAATTCCTACAGCTTGAAGCTGCATAGATCTTTGAACAGAACGCGGAAATTCTCAGCATCGGAAATGACTCATGATTGGAGTAAACTTTAGTTAAGGTTTGTTTATTATTCAAAGCTGCAATTAGAAGTCTTTGGTTTCCGAATTCTGGTTGTATATCTTCAAAGTTTAAAGATTTGCTTTGTTTGTTCATTTTACTTTGTTCATTTGCTTCATTAAAACTTCACTTTCTTTTGGAAAAATTGAATGTTGTTAAAACTTTCAAATGCTTTACATGTCAACTATTTGTAATGCTAACTTGTTTCATAATCTTCAGGCCATTTAAAAAGTGTTTAGTAAGGTTATGAAAATATTGTTATTATATTGTTATCTGTCATTAGAATTAGATTTTTTTTTCACTCTAAGTATTTTTCCCCTTTAAATTTTCGGTACTTGCATATTAATCGCCGAGCTTATTTGGCGACCTTCGGATTTCGCCAAGCTCGTAAGTTCAGTGTTCTAGCGAAGCTATTATATTCCGGCTCCTGCAGATAGCGAAGCCTTAGGATATTTTTTAAGTTAAAAAAATCTGCCCGGTTCCCACTTAGCTTTATTCACAACAAAATAGTAATATTTTTTAAAACCAATTCGAATTTAAGATCAAAATCAAAATACTCGAGCAAAACAAAATGATACGTCTACAGAACAGCACGTTTTTATTGGGCTGCATACGATTATAGCAAGATTTTGCCACCATCTTGGCTATATATCTCGGCTGCTTGCGATTCAATCTGATTGGCCGCTTTAACAAGCAAGTACCAAATTTTGAATACCTTTTCAATAATTATCGTCTGCAATAAAATAATGAAATCCAATCATGTCCACTTTATACATCTCTAAGCATCGCGTTAATCTCATTGCGAAGGAAATGGTAGAATAAAGTTTAGTTATATGACATGAGCAGTTAGGATTTTAATGTGACTATGGCATTATGAGAATTAATTTTGTTAAAAACTTTGTATTTTTTAATGATTTTATTTAACTTCGCTCATGATTATAAAGACAGAATTTAGTAATCGATTCTTCACTCTCATTCTGATGCACTGGAGATTTTAAATTTCGCAAATATGTGGTTTTCCGATGACAGTACAGCATTTCAGAATTTTCAGAACTAAAATGACAGTTTAGGAGCCATAATGATTTGTGGTTACGAAAACAAAGATTTGTCGTCATATTCTTTATTAGACAACTTTTATTTTAGAAGAAAATATAATAATACTTGAAACATTTTTGTCAAATAAACAAGTAAAAACAAGAAAAGTAACGTCGAGTGAATTACGGATCTAGTGAGTCCATTGATTCAACAGCACTACAGTTTGAAAGAAAGAAGAGAAAAAATACTGGACCTCATCGCTGTTTCTTTTCTATTCACAATTTCCATATCCAATTAAAAATGTTTTAAATTTAATAATGTCTCTTACAAACAATATGATGTCAGGAAGATGAGAAAGAAACTCCATCTCCTCTTTCGGGTTTTTCCCGAGACACAAACACTCACAACACATTCTAAAATTTCAGTTTTCTTCTCTTTTGCTCAAAATTTGATTACACTTTAAAGTTCATTCGACCTTCGAAAAGTCAAACACGCGGCATTTTCACCTGCAGCTCTTTTGGCAGATGGAAACAATTATTTGTCTTCCAAAGCATGACGTACGAAATGGCAAAAGGTTCGAAAACAATCCGAAGGCAGAAAGTCATTACTGCCACGTTAGAAACAGGCTGCAAAAAGACAACAAAGAATGGGAAACCATGTTCTATGACTCCTGGCAATTATGAAACGAAGGAATGCTTAGATTAAATCCCGAAAATTTTCAACTGCATTATTGATTCTCTTGATTATGGTCTTAGAAACACCTTTTTATCTTTCTGCTATTTTGAAAGTTTCACTCTGTGTACATTCTTCTTGAAGTCAATTTTTTCTGTCCTCTCTGTTTCATTTATATGAATTTGAGTAGAATAAAACGTTTCATCATTAGTCAAGATAGGAAACATGGAAAGTAGAAAAGGAAAGCTTATTTCTTCTGCAGTTTTTATTTTCTTGTATGCGAAATACAGAAAGATAATTGTAAGAACTGTAAACTTCAAAATCTACCTCAAAATTTTAAAGACTCTTCATGCTTTAGACTAAAACGAAATTTTGACTTTCAATTCTTGATAAAGTTCAGTACGATTTTTTGTTATTATTATCATTTATTTTGTCTTATCTAATTCATTTAATTATTTTGCATAGTTTGTTTGTTTTCAATACTTATAATTTTCTTCCTTACATATATTTAAATTTTTTGTGCAGAAGATTGTTTTTCACGGACTGAATTGTTTTTTATACTTACTTCTGTAAGCCACGTTTTGTACATTTGTGGTGCACTAGGAGTTTGTCATGTTCAATAATAAATAAATAAACAATCATTTGTGGAACTGTGTCTGTCGGTAAAATTTATAACTAAAAAACGCACCGAACTAGATAGTGAAAATTTGGAATGTAAACGAAATACGTACCAAATTCGGTACAAGTCGAAATTTTAGATATCTATCAAATCTTGGACGAAATTTATTTTCGGTCTGTTCGTTTGCATGTGGACACGATAACTAAAAGGAGCAGCGAGTTAGATATAAACTTTTAGCTTATGGTTTTACCATCAGAATTGAATATATGGATCAAATTTTGGACCAAATCAATTTTTTGAATTTATTATTTCCATTTTTGGAGTCTTTTAATTTGGATGAATTATTTGTCAGTGAAATGCAATAATCTAGATGAAAGAATTTCATTATGTGATCATAATACCGAAACTTTAGAATGGTGCCAAATTCTGCAAGGAAGAAATAAAAGAAATCAAAAAGACTCCAAAAACTTCATTTAATTATTTAAATATTCGATTAACATTTAATGCCAGTTTCCTCTCAAATCTATAGACCTTTCAAAAACTGAGCTTCACATGCTTCGAAGTAATCAAGCAAAATTTTACGATCCCTAACTCGAAAATGTAAATAAAGATTTTTTTATCTCCATTTCGTCCTCGTTTTTAAAAAAAAGCCTAGCAAATAACGCAAAACGAAACGTTCTAAAACTCAAGCATTGGTCTTTTGTCATTGCTTTTTCTGTTTAGAACGCACCATATTGAAAAATAGTTGGTATGGTCACTAGCGAGGCTGAAGATTTCTTGAAAACGGCATAAATAAACAAATTTTATTTTCGTTGTATGGTAAAATTTTGGGTGAAAAGAAGTGGAAAGTTTATTGCAACGTCCAACTCGAATTCTGTTTGATGGATTCCATTAGATGGATATTTAAAATTTTACAATATTCTCCCTTTCAGCTTTTGGTGAAGTGTCATTTCCGATTTTCAGCTTACTGTATCAGACCTATATTTTAATGGAAAAGAGCAGTTATTATTTTTTTCCTACTTACGCACGTTAATCGTTTGCGAGACGAACTTCGTTTCTCTTTTTAATGTCTTCAACGTATTAACACTTTCAGAAGAATATCTTTACTTAGTACACGTACACGAAGCAAAAAGAATCATCATAAAATCGGTACCGAAATTTTGATAAATCTCTACAATTTAGACCTCCTCATCCGAAAAACACTTTCTTGTTTACACAGTTGAGGGGGATCCACGAGAAGGGTGGTCACATTGAAGTGTCATCAAATGCCCTCGCGGAGGAAGTTATTTTATTGAATAAAGAACTATTGTGCACTGCAATTTCATCTCTGCAACCCTTTGGGGCAGTTCATTTGCTGTATTAAAGCGGTTTTGCATTGAAATTTCTTCTTTGTTTTCTATTTGCGTAATTCTCAGTTGTGTCGACCACAACAGCGCCAAATTTTCGCCTATCGCCGACTTTCGGAACTAATGACTTTTTATTACAGAATCTTTTTCCCCGTGTCGCCATCAGTCACCCTATCAAAATTGATAGCATTTCAGCTGATAGATCGAGATAGAGAAGGCTCTGAGTACTGTCAGTCTTAAAGACATCATCCTGTAAATATATCTCTGATCTGTACATATTTATTATTTCTAATAAATCGTAGTTAATGCAATTAGTAAATAATTAATTAATCATTAAATCTGCCGCTTTCATAGTTGGTTATAATATTACAATCAGGGCAGAAACATAATTTGTCTCTAAAGGGGATAAGTTGTAGATTTAAAATATATTTTCGTAGCAATTATATAATCAGAAATTTCTTTGTTTCGAAAACAGCCTTAGTTTTATACAATTTTATTTAACTTCACTTGTTTCATGTTCATTAAGATGGAATTTTACAGTTGATTTTTTTGTCAGTTCTTAATGGGCTAGAACATTCTTCATAAAGTTTCTCACCCACAACTTTTTCTTTCTTAAAACTGATAAGCTTTTACTATTTCATCTGAATATTTTTTACCATGCTTTAAAGTCGTTTTCTCAATAGGCATTGTTTCTTTTTGAAGTCTTCAAAAATTGACAAGTCATGAAGTATGAAAATTTTTTAAACTCCTAAACGAAGACTTTATTTTGCACCATACACTTTGGTGCAGCATAATAAATAACGGTTTTTGCATCAGAAAACGCCATCAAATCAAATCAAACGGGCGCAGTTGCATATTCTTGTTCACAATACACTATATTAGATTTTCAAAACTTAATTATCAGTTCATTGATCAATTTAATGAAGTTTTGATTCTTTACTATCGCATCTGGTAGTTAATTTGATAAAAAAAAATTGGTTTCAAGATTTCATAACATATAATAGGGTGGTCGAAAAAAAAAAAATCGATTTTTCGAGTGGAATTCAAATAGGGCTCAAAAGTTGTGTATTACCTGGCTAATTAATGGAAAAATATAGAAAAAATTTTACTTTTATTCTTCAGTACGAGGGGAAAGAATAAAATGACAAAAAACAACAATATTCAACTCTACAGGCTTCAGATTTTGGTTTCTAATACCATCTATGTACTTTATTTTTTTGCCTGATGACAGAAAATTTATATTTAAAAATCATGCACTTATTATATTCAAAATATTTCAACCAAATTTTGAGTTCGCGCAAAAGGCCTTAAGTTTTAGTTTAGGAGAAAAATGGAGATTTTTACAGTTTATAGAAAAGTTCACTGTTATATTTTAAATTATAAAATGCAATCTTTCTACGTTTCGGACGGTATTTGACGGAGGGATATCTTTTAATGGTAAATTAGACAGGAGTGTTTGTCTTCATAATGTAGTGAACAAGCATTTTGTGTTTCTAGGGCTTGTTTTTGAAATGAACAAGCGTAATATTCGGTTTGATTATGTCAATCATTGGGAGTTACTGAGAGGTTCCGGATATCTTACGGCTAGATCTGGAGCGCATTGTCCTGTCTGGATTGCTCTGACAATTGAAAGAAGGTACTGTTGACCTTTACTGAGATCAGTTTTAATTATATAGATTTCATATAACTGAATTGCTTCGAAATTTGAAATGGGCAATTGCTCACAATTAGTCAGTTGTTTGACTATTTTCCCAGAAAATGACGCTGGTTCCGTCGTCTGTAACCGACCAAACGTGATTTAAGGGACGAAAAATTCCGGAAATCTTTTCTAAATACTCAGAAAAGGCAGAGGGGGATGACTTACTCAGCTACTGATAAGAAAGGAATGAACAGGTGGCTAGTTTACTAGGACTCTGAATTTTCCGAGGGGGTCATATAATGAACCCCGCGCGTCCTGATTGGTTAACTGTTTCTTCGAGTCGGCAATGACATGAATAGGTTGTAATTGCCGCTCTTAGATGCCAAGCAATTAAATTACTGATTTACTCCTTAAATGTTGACTGAAATCTCTTCATGCGACATTTAGGGATATTCATCTCTTCCGGCATAATAACGATTTTTATAAATTAAGCAAGAAATTATTTTTCATCATAGCACTTACGTCTAGACTTGAGAAAAGAAATTCAGTTTGTTATATTTCCAAAGATTTTGCCTTAAAATTAGACAGCTCATAAAGATATGATAATTTCTGTCACTTTCAATTTCTAATGAATATATTTTTCCCTTAGAAGTCTTAGAACTACAAAGAATTAATTGACTGAAAGTTTGCAATATGATTCGGATTCCTTTCTTTTTTATCATTCCGAATGAATTTCATAAGACACCAATTGAACTTGGTGTCATTCTTAATGTATAAATTTAATCTAACACAGAAAACTTACCGGACTTTCTTTTTAATTCCTTTTTCTCGGTACTAAATTTGTAATTCCTTTTATCTTAAAATCCCATTAAAATTCTAATATAATCGAGACTTTTGCACATTTTTACGGAATAAAATGACATGCATATCTCAAATTTCAAGGGCTTTATATCAAGTTCTTGCGAAGGCAGGCAATTATATTCCCTGATTATTCTCATAATGAGTACGGAATTAAGAATAATGACTTCTTTTGAAGCCATGTAATTGGCAGTGATTTTTGAAGTGTCAAAATTAGAAATGAATTTCCCCCAGCACAGTTAGTAAAATTAAATTGGAACATAAAAAAATATATGGTAGCTGGCAAATGAAAGCGAAGTTATTGGATGATTGCAAATAGAAATTAATTTCCTGATAGAAAAAGTTCGGATTTTTTTTTCTTTTTGTGTTAATTAAAGAAATTATTCTGATGAATACTTTCTCCTTTGTGAAATACGTATTTTAGGATCTTATTAAAATCTGAAATAAATGACGAATTATTATTGCCACTCTTTTCGGTCTATGTTTTAATATGCATGAAATGTTTTACTCTCTTTGAATATTATAACAACACGCATACAAGGTTCTTCGGAAATAAAATCGCGGCTTTTTTACTGTTACCATCTCCTTTACTGCAGATGTTGATTAATAGGAATATAACTTCATTTTGAAGATTATTTTAGAATTGTAGTCAAGCCATGGAGGGAGATCAACGTGACGAGCTCTCAGCGCAGCGTCCCAAACGGAAACCAGCGGGAGTGGTCTCCCCTTAACTTTCTCGTATACTCCTAACAATGTGGAGAAAAAATTAGCTAAAAGGAAGCAAAGCGAACAAGCGTCCTAACCGCAGTGGAGGAAAAAAGCTTGAGAATCAAAGCTTGGAGTCGAAAGGCGTGGATAGAAGCGGAAAGGATTGGCGCAAGTGAATCGCGCAATTACGCAATAACGGCCTCGCGTCATTGTGTGATGAGAAAAGACAAATAGGCGATTTGAACACCTTCTCTTCGACCGATTGAAACGAACATTGGGCACGGATCTACAATTATTGTTAACAGTCCTCATACCAATTTTTATTTATCAAAGCTGTAAGGTTAACGAGTTATAATGTTTAGAAGTATGACATTACACAGACCGACGGACAGTCAACCCTTTCACGGATTTGGTTCACAATTTAATACAGACCTACATTCCTCATGATAAGAATTTGTACCAAATTTTATCCACCTAGCTATTCAAGGTTTTGAGTTATCGCGTTCACTTTCACACGGACATACAGACAGACAGACTTCCCGTGGACTGAGTTTGTCCAAAATTTCGAAGAAATCTACAGATTATGTGTAAAGATAAAAAACCAAATTTCATCCCTGTAGTTCTAATAGTTTTTGAATTATTGTGTTCACAGGCAGACAGATATAATTCCAAAATTGTGTTTTTCGGACTCAGGGAGGTCTAAAACGTGGAGATTCGTCAAAATCTCGAGTTCGAATTTTTTGACGATTATAATACTTTCTCTTTGTATACTTCGTATACGAGAAAGTAAAAAGGAAAGATGGAGATATGCATGCTCCTTAAATTCTGCTGGAGAAGGGGATTCACCTGAAACGCTTTTAAAACGAACCGACCGGAGGTTAAAAGTCTGCCTATGTGCATATATTATCTTAATGCTCTAAAATTGGGGTTTTCAGTTAAAAATTTAAATGGATTATATCTTAATATATATATATATATTTTGAATACATTGATGGGGCGAGTAAACAAGAAAATTCTCCCGATTAAAATAAAACAATTTTTTTTATTTTAGAAGGTGTATTTCTTTTACTACAAACGAGGGGAAAAGTTATTAATTTTTTGAGTAAAAATCTTAGAGGCGGGAAAATTAACAAATTAGAGACACCGAAACAGAGATTAGAGAATGTAACCAGGCGGTGTATTTCCCCTTTTTGCACGAAAAAAATGGTCTTTGCCCTAGAAAAGGATTGGAATATTAAGCTTGAGTGTAGCTCTTTAAACAAAAAGAAAAATTTAATTAAGCATTCCAACAGAGGCTTCCTTCATTCTTTTTATATTATTTTTAAAAACATGGATGTGTTTTTTTTTTCCAATTTTTAGACACAAGACACAAAGTTTTTTCCCGTTTGAAAAAGATACAAGGAGAATAGAACTTTTCAATGTTACACACGTATTTTAGACACAGTATTCCTTCCAAAATATATTTGACTTCAAATGAGATTTTTTATCGTCGCAAATACCTTGGAGTTGAAATCTGGTTTTCTATCCCTAACTTCGACGTATTTTTAGCCTATGCATGTGACACTTTCATTTCTTGTATCATCTTCCACTCTCTTTCATCCTCATGGCTCCACCCCTTATGGAATTAGAAGCTCAACAGCGGAAGAGGGTGAATTGCTCTTATGTTATATCTCCGTCCGCTGGGGAATGGGAGAACCCACAAGTATGTGCATGAGAAGTGGCCCGACACTATTTGATCCTTGCGGGGGTGGGGTTGAACAATGGTGGTAAAATCCATCCCCGAGAACGGGACGCAACCGCATCAGGAGAGGTTGGTGTATGGACCTGTCCATTTTGTAACTGATCACATTACCTGTGTTACCAAATAATTCGGTAACACTGCTCGACTTAGTCTGGATTGAGAGTAATCATTTGTTGAATTACCTTATATCTCTGGACAAAAGGAATTTACCGTCGTCTTCTGGCTTGTCCACGGGAATTTTTTCATCTTACAAATGGTACAAATAAAAAATCTTGCAGAAAAAAACATCAGAAGAAAAGTAATTTCCCTATCTAAATATAAGCAAGTAAATTCTGTTTGCTTAATAGCGATCAAATGTAGCCTTTTCTTCGCATATTGCATAACACTTTCAAAAAATTTCAAGAGGAATGTATTTCTATGCGTAAAATAAAAAAAATAAAAAATTAATTTAATTGCTTGATTTGCTTGAACTGAAATTTCCCATTCATCTCTTTAAAAGGAAATGAATTTGGTTTTGAAATAACCGTTGGCGAATAAGTATCCCTGAAACTATCTTTGAAAACTATTCTGTTTGGTAAACTTTCAAAACTCTCCCCCCCAAAAAAATGTTGAAAATTCAATTAATTTAATTGAAAAGCTCGCTTCTCTGATATTTAATCTGATTAAAATATTTCACAAAGAAGTCTTCGGACGAATAAAATTTCGTGCTTCTGAACTTACTCAGAGATGGAAGAATCAATTTTATTTGAATGGAAACTTTTTCTTATTCGTCTTCTTTTAAAGTCAATAAAAAGAACTCCTTGAAGTTAGTCATATTATCTGATTAGTCTTAAATGTGCGAACGATTTTTATTTTAAACTTTCAAACATTATACCGTATAATAACTAATACAATTTAACAATTAACAATTATACTATACAGAAATTTTCATGTGCTGTTATTTAAATATACAAATTTAAATAACCTTTAGAGCGAACATAATGCTAATAACAGTCGCGGTAAAAAAGAAGCCACCCCGTATTATTTTGCTGTCGTTGATCGCGTAGTAAAACAAAAGGTTCCACTTTCAGCACATCCATTTAGGTGGGCCATTCATGGAGTCTCCATTCAAACCACATAACAGGTCACTTCAATCCCCTGGGGCTATTGTGTATACCCCTCCTCCAGCTTTCAAAACGGGATTCAAAGTCCCGCTTTCCCGAGAGATCTTCACTCTCCCTCCCCTTTTTGTTGTTTTCTCTTTTCTGAGAAAGCACCGCTCACTTTCTCCAGGATCCTATTTCAGTTTCATGGGCGAATGCGCCAAATGGAAAACGATCATCGGATATTCGCATCGACGACTAGTTTTGGTACGAGGCGCTCAAAATGGAGTGAAGCGGAGCGCTCGTGAATGTCCGACCTAAAAGGATGGGTTGAAAAATGGAGTGGAGTGTTGTTCCATCACGTCATTTGCTTTGAGTGGTGCATTCGTGAATAACGGTCATGTAGTGTTGTCTCACAGCATTTAAATTAAATTAACAACATAACTTTTTAATTATTAACTTCATTTATTTTTCCTTCTTCTTAATGCATTTAATCAAAACACTCAAAGTCTGTTCTTTTTCCTAACATTTGAATATCTTATCGCTTAAAAGATCTTTTTATAAAAATAATTCTATTTTTGTCACTTTATGCTTTATTTAAATAGTGATTTAATTGTATAATATTCCTGTGCGTGTGAAACTAGAATTTGTTTATGTCAAAAGATGAAAGAGGAAAGGAGATGAAATGCATTCCCTTATTTTTGCCCCTGCTCTGGGTGGTTTCACCGCGAAGCATTGGCCCACGGTGAAAACTGCTGAGACACGTTGAAGAGAAAATACCGGTGGATGACGAAATTTTACTGTCGGCTGATCAAATATCTGGTCCTGTCCTAAACTTTTGAGAACGTTCGAGAGGGAAGTGACGTAACTGCCTGTGACGTAGGGAAGCGAGCCTTTTTGGTTGGAGGAGGAGGACAGACGGGGGCTTTTCGGGTGCTGGACATCATCGAAGGAGGTGAACGGACTCTTGGAGAGGTCGGGAGTTGAAGGTCCCCCGCGAAGGTGATTTTTTTTCTTCGGGAGATGACGGTTCCATAGTGGGTCCATGCATTCAAGGTGTCGATGAGATGATTTCCCCTGCCAGAAGGTGCTACCTTAGAGGCTGCTGCAGAGCCTCAGTGATAAGTACCTTTTTGAATTTTTATTATTTCTAATTGTTACCAATGAACATTAGAAGCTGAAGCTTTTAAAGACAGCGAAGTGTAGATTTGAATTTTTTTGTCAATTTTGAAAGGATGAAAAAGTAAGCCGATCTCTTGCTGAAGCATGTTCATTTACAAGATTTGATTAAAACGCGTAAAGAAATAATAAATGGAACTCTGGCCGCTGTAAGGCAATAGGACTATTTCTAGTGAATCAGTTTTTAGGTTTATCTCATGTAGCCGTATCATATTCAATGCATACTTTTTGTTTTTTTTAATGTAACTGTGTTTGTTACGTCTAAGTGAATCAAACGTGTTAAATCTTTAGATTTGTGAGTAAAGAAGTCGATCGACTATAATTTCCATTGCTGGTATTAATAAAGGCATACTAATAAATATAAATTATTATAGCTCAGTTAGTCTGAATGTGTGCGTTTATTTCTGCCAAATTGAGTACGGAACTGGCCTGGTAATATATATATATATCAAAACAAACTTAGAAACACAAGACAAAAACTCAAAAACAGTCAAGACACAATGGCAAAAATAGACAAAAATCAAAATAAAATTGAAAAATATCATAGCGAGCCGCTCGTCAGGAAGACAAGCTCGCTCACGATATTATATATATATATATGTGTGTATGTATCATAGCTTGGTGTTATTGTGAAGTGAATAATCCGATAGTTTGTAAGTCTAAAATGCTATTATAATTAATAAATCCCAATAGTTTGTCAAAAAGAAAAAGAATTAGTTTAAACTTAGTTACCACTATACGATCTAACTTTGTTTTAATATGCTATAACTTCACAGCACTTAAGGTGTAGGTGCGCGTTAAACCTCTCGTTGTGGGTAGAATGTTATCCGCTGATGTTGTGAGAAAGTTTATTGTGGGGGGGAATGTCACTTGTCCTCCTTATAATTCAGCCACGATTCGCTAATCTAAATCTAAACTGATTCACAATCCTCTCTTTGCAGTATTCATTTACAAACTTCAAGATGAATATTTTTAAATGCGATTACTGTTAACCTACGGGATTAGTCGACTGAGTGCAAATTGCAGAGTCTCTGAATTTATGTTTCTCTCACACATTACTGATGTACAACGAAACATTATTTTTAGATGCAAATCCATTAAATGTGTAATTGCATTACAGCTAAAAAAGTATATTTTAGGCTTTGTCATTCGTTCCCTTTAGAGATATTTTAATTTTCTCTCCTGATTAACATGTGAAGAAAGTATAACATAAAAATATCTTTTGTAATAATCAAGGCTAGTCAATGAAATGCTTTAACGCAAATATTTAGAAATAAAGAGAACGCAGAAGTGAAAGCTACAATTAACTCTCTCTGCACCTGTCATCTACCATCATTTTTTAATTTAATTTCTCCAAGAAATGAGTTTGTACAGAATCCAAGAACTAATTATTGAATTAACGGAAGGAAATTTTCAATTTATGACCAAGAATTTTCTAAAGTTTGACATAAAACAGGAAGAAATGGCTCTTCTCATTCGGTAAGGAAAAGTACTTAAAAAGTAGGAAGGCTTTGTTCGAAATGTTGAAAATTGTGAATTGTGTTCCAGTTCATAATTATCATCAGAAAAGGGAAAAAAGGAATTAACGGGAAAGGAATGATGCGAAACAGTAATTACTATTCTTTTATCGACAATTTCTTCCGAAGTAAGATTTTAAAAGTTACTCCACATGTCAAACATTCTGATCTGAGTCATTTATTCTTCGGAAAATGAACTAATTGAAATCCATCTTCAAGCAGCAATTGTTTACAATTTGAGAAAATAAGTAAAATGTGTTTCTTCCATACTTTGAGAGAGACGATAAAAAATAAAACGAAAGAAAATGAAAATATTTATGTTTATAAATATTTTATATCTTTGGACCAAATACGATCTGGGTTTTGTTTATAAATGTGCGTGGGTCAATAAGTATATTAAACACAATATATAACTTTTCAAAACGATTCAAAGAATTTTGCATGAGAAGTTCCAAGGTTTTTGGCGATACATAGAATACACGGCAATGGGATATACCTGTTAATGTCTTTTGAGATGGAGAATGTTTTGAACGATAACAGAAAGGGAATACTTCGCTTTCCAAGAAACCCTAGCATTTTCTATCTTCAGCGTCTAAAATTTCGCCCTCTCTGCGTTTTGGGAGTTGAATGGTTTTTCTCCATTTTTGTGTAGTTTGGAATCTTTGGACATGGATAGAGATCGCTCGGTCCGAATTAGCTGCATCAACTACCCTGTAAATGATTTGCGGGTATTAAAGAAATTTTCTGTAGAGTACATTGGTTAGTCTTGATAAGGAAAGGCGGAATAAGTGCATACGGATTTTACCACATCACAAATTTATTCTGAGTTTGAACTCTTTTGGTATTAATATATTTTATACCATCATAATATAATTATCAAACATTATATTAAAAATTGTATCTTCATTTCATGCTGATGTCTTATTTTTTTTATTCATTTCCTCAAACTTGGAGCTAGTATTATTCCTTCCTAATCTTCACCGCTTTTAGTGAATAACGAAATGGTTGAACGTTTAGTGAAGTGTTTTAATGAGTAGAATGAAAGCCCTTTTTAAGAAAATATTTACAGAGAAAGCGATGTCAGATGAAAGTAGAAATGAGTTGAAAAAGAAAGATGTAGGGTCGGGCGTGGGAATTGGGAACAAGTAGGCATAGGGAACGGTGAATTAAAGAGCGAACTGGTGAGGCCCTTGCGGACTGAAAAGCATGCGCTTTCATTAAGACACTCTAGAGAAAGCAGAAAACACTTTCTTAAAGTTTTCAATGATATTTGGTAACGTTTGTTGCCTTTAATTGCAATCGTGTTCAGAAAAGTGAAATCAAAATGTCTTAAGTTCGATTTTCCGTTCTCTAGGTCGGTTATATGCAATCTAAGTTGCTAATTCATATATTTCTTAAAGGTGTAGGATATAAAGTTTACGAAATCAATAATGAAGAAGCGGAGTCTAAAATTCTCTTTGTTGAAAGCGATGATCATTGTGCATTTGGGGGGCGCTAAAAATATGGAAGGGTGTATAAAAAAGATTAAAGAAAAACTTTTATACGTTCGTCTCGTTAACACAGTTCAGTATTTCTTAGTTTTCATTCAAACTTGTTCAATCTTCGTCTACAAATAATATGGGCTAGTTTGTATGATATTGTGAAACATGTTTACCCGAAATATCTTTTATCCAGAAAATATAAATAAAAAACACGAAAAGCTCATATTTTCCTTTGAAAATGATATTATGAAATTTAAAATATAAACGGAGCGAGAGACTCTAAAACTCCTATATTTACAAGTACTCAACCTCTGCTGAATTTAATAAGCGGAATTTTTTTTTTGTCTTCAAATTAGAGCTCTAATGCTATGGAACATAATTCATCATCTTCAGATGGGACAGTTTATTTCATCGGGTTTGGGGATCAAACTCATGGAAGATCAAATTTTTGATCCCTTGACATCATTCTTTTTAAGAGAATTCCTTATTTGAAAAAAGGATGTCTGAGGTTCGAAATATTATAGATCGGGGTGCACAAAACTTGTTTCGTCTCTGAAAGTATCTGTTGAAATCTTCTCCCGACGCGCGGAGTGACGTCAGCACCCTCCACCCTTTTTCTCCTCGCGGTTCAACTTTACTGCTTTCCCCACACATTTCAGTTGAGTTGTTTACTGCTTCTCCCCTATTAAGAGAGATGCGAGGATGCGACATACACCACATCCACTTGTTACAAAGTTGCAGTGTCGTTTATAAAAATATAAGCGGTCGCCATTTTTGTTCTCTTTCGGTCTACCTCGTGCGTTCGCCTCCCACTAAGTTCGTTTAATTAATTCGTTTTTCAGACTTTTTAGTGGAAAGAAAATGGATTTCTCTGCATCATTGGCTAACGTGTGCCAGTAATTATGCTGGAATGTGGAAATATATTATTTACATCAAATTAAAGATTTAGTTAGAAGTCGAATTCTATTCTGCCATCCGGAAAAAAAACCAAGACTGCCCTGATAGATACAAAGAAGCATTTTTGAATCTGTACGAATCTTGGAGTGTATATAAACTAATGGACAGATGGCTTCAGAACGGCGTTCAGTTTTATGCCAGGAAACTATTTAAATGCAGATACTACTCTTTATTAGGTTACTGACCGGCACCGATTGTTCATTAATCAGTAATGTGATTAGTTGCTTTCCCAGTATCGTTATTCGGAAAAAATATTGGCATATTTTTGTTCAATACTTAAAAAAATTCCCAAAATGACAAGCTATTGGATATTAAAGTGTGCATTCTATAGCAAAATATATGCAAATTCGGTATGGAAGTAGAAAGCACCGCACAAAAAATGTAAAAGGAATTATTTTTAAAATTCCTGAACTTCCCCGCAGTAACTCTTACGTAATCCATCAGACAAACTTAGTAATGGATGTTGCAATACACATCCTATTTCCCTTCACTCACGATGTTGCCACAGAGAGAAAATAAAATATGTTTACTTATGCCGTTTTCAATAAAGCTACGTCTTCGCTAGCGAGCATGCCAGCTATTTTTCAATGTGATGCGAACGGAAGGGGAAAGCAACATAAAAGAAAACCCACTCCTTGCGACATTTCCTTCTGCTTTATTTACTGAACATTTTTTTTAAATCAGAGAAAAGACTGGAAGCAGAAGAGTCTACTTTTACTTGAGAGTTAAGTCATGGAAAGTTTTTCTAGAATACCTCGAAGTAGGCGAAGATTAGATTTGAGTAGTCGTTAGATTTGAAGAAGAAAAGGCTTATATTTTTTATGTTAAGCGAATCTTAAAAATATTCATTGGACCCACTAGTGTGTCCCTTATTTCTTTAAAAGATTATTTGACATGTTTGAAAAGGATGGATTATGCTAAATAGTGTGAAATTATTTCACGAGTAATTCTCGCACCTTTAATTCTCAAATTAAGATCTCAGTGTATATTGATGTCATTAGAATAGATTAATTTTTCCAATTCTGGATCTTTTTTATAGCTTATTTACCTTTATTTATGAAATTATATGGATGCCCTATTCGCAGTGATTACTTTCATCACATAAAGTAGATAAATGTCTTTTTTAGAAGGGGTATTAAATGAATATTATTTAGATTCTGAAGTGTGAACATAGAGACACACAGAGAGTTAAATGGTACTATGATTCTAAGGGAATTATTCCTTTTCCGAATTTCCATTGTTCATTGCTTCATCAGAGTTTCACATCATGATGCATGTTCGAAATATTGAGGAGGGATGCGCAATATACTATGCAGCTTCATAACCAATGGATGTATTCACACACACAAGCAGAAACGATGTTGAGACGATGTAATTGGAAATTTAGAGAAATGAAAAATCACCGTTTTCAAAATCAGGATTTATTCTTTTTATACTCTACTATTTAACTTCACTTGGTTCAATTTGTAAAGGTGGAATTTTGTAAGGGATTTTCAATCCCTTCCTGATGTGTTTGTGCTTTGAACTTCTGTGCACATGAAGTTCTCGATGACAATGCAATACTTTAATATTTTGAAACTTAATTATGTCAGTCGAGTAAATTTAATTAAATTCTGGCGTCACAATAATGGTGACAACATACAGTAAATTTGAGGGGAAAATTGATTTGAAGTTTACACAATATTTATAGTAATGAATTATAAATTAAAATTAGAAAGTAAAAAATGTAATGAATTATAGAGATGTATTTTAAAACAAGCATAGTGTACCGAAAAGTAGAAACAAATTTTTAGATAAAAAATTTGTGTCAAAATAAAATCATCAAATCATTAGACGCTTCAAAAAAATCAGCGGATTAAGCTACAATGAACATTATTATGAAAAGTCGTCCTGTGAATGTATTGTAAAAGCAGTCCCACAAGCAGGAAATGGAGAACGACGCTTTATTCACGAATACTCCGGAAAACATGAAGCACACGAAACTAGAAAAACAGTACTTGCATAAATTAGTAACACAAACAGACAGCAAATCACTAGCAATTTCAGCAACAGCACTTTCAGTACCGCTCGGCGTCTAATAGCTTACCACTTCAAACTGCGGACAAAAATCCAAAAAAAGATTCCAAAGACGCTCAAACACACTCGCACTCCAAAGAGAGATTCATTCCTCTTTGAATAGGTCGGTATTTATACTCTTTTCCGACAGGATATGATGTCGCAGGAAAATTCCAGAAGAATCTCCATAACTTTACTCCTAATAGAGATATAGAGAAAATTCCAACTTTATCATGATCCTACACTTTGTCGCCAAAGTTGTCAAAGTCGTCGCCAAAATGGTTGCTATGTTTGTCTCGAAGGACGTGTTAAACGTTTTCCATTCCCCAAGTGTCCCATAAAATCTCTGTAAATTTCTCTTTCCATCCGTTAGACAAAAGCTGCTAGAAAGCGACATTACAGGTTCGCAACAATATCATGCAGAAGAAAATTTCTAAAAATCTATTTAACTCTTTAATCCCGAGGCGACGTTTTTCTTCTAGCCCCTTAAAAACCGGGAGTTTTGGGAGGATACGACAAGAATTGTACTCTCCCAACCCGGGTGGTTATTTACGACACCCCTAGTTATAACCTTCCCTTAAGGCTCACGGCTGAAATGGGAAGGTTGGTAAGGATAATTGGACCCCCAACCGCGCTTATCTCCTAAGCGATCTCAGATCCACTCCCCTTAAAAGAAGCCGACCTACTCAGACCGGCCTTCGTCGCTGTTAATGGGAAATTTTTAGACCGCCCGGGACCGCCTCGCTTGGTTTGAGAGAGTTAAAATTTAAACTCATCATAAATACGATTGAAATTCCTATTTGCATAGGATATTTCTATTGTAGGCTTATGCTGCTACTCGTCTGTTATGTCGATGTTGGTGTCCATATTTTTTATAAACAAGTATCTTCTCTAGTATCTTTCATAAACAAGTATCTTCTCAAGTATCTTTGATAAACAAGTATCTTCTCTAGTATTTTTTATAAAAAAGTATATTTTTATCAAAGATACTTGTAAAGATACTGCAAGTATCTTTGATAAACAAGTATCTTTTTATTACGCATATTAATCTTCATATCAAATTTTTTTATTGAAAACTTGCCTACATTCTTAGACATCCCAGGACACGTAAGTATACTGCTCTAAGTGCCATGTATGTGCAATAAAATGTCGTATTAATCCATATCGTACCAAGCATTGAAAAAAATACTCTATTTTTTTATAAAATCTTAAATATGTTTCTCTAAGCCTTTGTACACACATAAAATCAAAGAAACTTAAAAATCTTTTATTAGTTTCATCGGGACAGTCTGTCCAAAAAATAGGACAATAGGACAATCCACTGCTATTCGTTTTTACTTAGATGGAATGAGAGAAAGCATCTTAAGCCTACTCCATCGTTACATTTTTCACAGATAGTTGTTGGTTTTGCTACAAAGGTTTTAGTTGACATCTTCTTTCTCGGGTCTTTTACACAATAACATGTTTATTTTTGATCTTTAGAAAATTTTCATTAACAAGTTTTTTTCAGTGGAATAGAAAATCCCAAATAGGAAACTGTTATATGCATTCGAAAATCAAACAGGCTCAAACTATCATCACTAAATAGCTGATTGAGCTTCCATGAAGCAAGAGATGCTGTTTCAAACGCATTAATAAATAAAGGCCAGTACCATTTCTTTTTTCCTGGAATTGACGTAAAATAAGCTCTGAATGGAGTATCAAACAGATCAACTATGTTTTATGTTCATTGTAGAATGTATGCACATAGGTTCATTTAAAAGTTTTCTACTACGAGGAAAAATTTACATGCATTTTAAACTAATAAACTACTTTCAAAAGAAAACAAAATTCAAGCAAGCGAAAAAGAGAGAAACTAAGTCTGCTTCGATGAATTTAAAAATACAAACTGACTTCATGAGCTTTTATTCGAGAATAATTAAATCCTCCGAATTCTGGCACATGGTATGCATCTGTCGGGCAGAATGTTAGGCGTCTGCTTTAGTTGTAGAGTACCAATGTTTAGAATGTAACTAAGAAGGAAAAGACTAACCATTACTAACTGATGAGTGTTAGGTAGTAGTGGATTGTACCATCGTCCTATATTTAGAACAGTCGAGAACGCAAGGAAAAATGACCTTCTATATAATTTCTTTTTGCAATGCTTTTCTACAGATATAAAAGTATGGTATATTACCTCAATAAATTTATATGTATGTTTTTCTTGGAGTTCAAAACTTTAAAAGAACATGCGTGCTGAAATTGCAAAGGAAAAAGTCTGCAAAAATCACCATTTTAAAAATTTAATAAAGAATATCCAACATTAGCTTAAACTTCCGATAATGACAAATATATAGTTAACTGACTTTTGAATAATAAATCGTCTTTAATTTGAATTAATATATTCAAAAAAATTTATATAAAGACCATTCCATATCGTCCTATTTTTAGGAGGTTGAGGAAATATGGGTTAATATCTTCAGCTAACAACGTCTCTGCTTGACATCTGCTTCATAAGCAAGTCTATTGTTAATCATAGCCAAATAACTTTGAAATGCAATAGCTACATCATAATATATATTTATTGTTACATTATAACTCAAGTATAAGGATTTTAGAATTTATAAAAAAATTCAGTGCCTCTAAACTGACAGAAATTTATTAGTATAAAGTTGTCAGTAAGATGTATTTATCAAACTAAAGTGTCGCAAATTAATTTTTGAACGACATACTTCTATATCACCCACACAAAGTTTTTTCTCACAACATTTAAGAAACCACATTTAAACCCATGGCTTACAAACCAAAAAGTAATTAATCAAAAACTTTCTCGAAAGTAATTTATTTTCATGCAGAAAAGTTTCGGTCATTTTTCTTTCAGTATGGCGGTAGAACTCTTATCATTAAATACCTAAATAAGGCAGGCAGATTAAATATTTCATGGAGTCTGTCTGAACCTTCTTAATAATGATTCGCGCCAGTAGAAGAGGATTAGCGAAGGGAAGGTAATTAATTTTCGTTCTGAAAGAAATTTTGAGTTTGTTATGAATAAAAATTCTTCCCTGCCGAAATAATTTTCCCTTTTAATGTTGTAGCTGATGTGTCTTCTTTTTCAAATTCGTAATTTACTTAAATAATTTGAATAATTCCTAGCATTTCTTTCGATGCTTCGAAAGCTTCCAACCGAATGTATTCGCTTTACTTTATTTGTTTTTTCTAGAGCAGTAGAATAAGCTTTTATTCATGCGAAAAAATGAACGCAAAAGTTGAAAATAATTTTTCTGATTACAATAAAATGCATGGTTCGAATAAAAGGGTGGGCGCCTTTACCTTCTGGAATATTCCATTTAAGAAAATATACACAAAATATAAGGTGCTATATAAGGCACCCACGCTTTTATTCGAACCATGCATTTTATTGCAATCAGAAAAATTACTTTTTACTTTTGAGTTCATTTTTGCATGAATAAAAGCTTATACCTTAATTTTTTATTTATTTTATTTTCTACTTTTTAGTGACGACTGACACGAATACACACGACATGTTAGGCATATAAACCAAATTCAATTACAGAATTCTCCAATATAAAACACGTATTGAAATTGTTATAAACATATGTACAATTACATTTTTAAAATAATTTAATGACATTAACTTTCTGAAATATAAATCCGTAATATATTACGTGTTAACTTAAATTATTATCAACAATGCAATAGAAAAAAAAAGAATCGATGTACACAATTTTCTCTTTTCGCATTGAGTGCGTAATGTTTGGCGCACACGAAGTAAAAAAAATCTACTTCTGGTTGTTGGCGAATTTTAATAGAAAGTAAACCCATGACGCGTAGAAACACGAGCAACGTCATTCATCGGTGGAGCGCCGGAAGTATTTACAACCCTAAGTAACGCGAGGTTACCACCTTCCACACTTTATCGCCCAAATATAGGGCTAACATTTTAATATCATTTTGTTAGGTTTAAAATAGGTATAGATTGCAAATTTCTTTATCAAAATATTGTATTGTCCCCGGAAACCCATCACTGTGCTAAATTTCAAAACTGCAGCTCGATTGGAAGTGGGTAAGAAACAGATCTCAAGATTTGGGGACAAAACACTCAAATTGATTAAAGCTTATAAAAACTTGATGATTTAGAGTATTGGATGCAGATACTACAAAGTACGAGATATGTAATAAAGAATTGACAAAGTAAATAGGACCTGAGTTATTTTCGATAATGTAGGTAGGGTTGCTTTGCTCTATTTTTATAAATGTTTTTTTGTTTAATCTTGTGTAGAAAATAATTAATAGCAGATTTTTTAAGTTAATATTTAGATAGTTCAAACCTGTCGCTAAAAGACTGTGACGTAACAAATCTACTTTTAGAACTACTTTTATGAATTTTCTTATTTTTTTATATTCGACTAAAGTGGATTGTAGGTAAGTGTAAAATTTGTCACATTATTCAAGGCACAATCCGTAATAGCGAAAATGATAATTTTCAGTATATAAAGAGGAGCTAAAGCAGACGTCATTTTCACTCTGTACAGTGCAGTGAAAAATCCGAAGCATTTGACCAATAAAGGCAGAACCTTCGTTATGTTTGGAGATGGATGGAAATAATGAAACATTTGTGTCTTAGTTTCGTTTGGAAATTCGACATGAAATTTCTACAATTTGTACTTCAACGTAAGGCCTTTCTCATAAATACTTCATACATTTTCCTTCATACCTTTCATAATTATGGGAAGTTTTAAACGCGAAATGTTTTAAATTGTTCAGAAAAGACAGGGGAATAATGTATATATATATATTTTTCATAAAATCGGAAATGTTCTAGGTTTAACAGTCGTATGTCTCCTTAAAGTTTTTTTTAAATAGTACTAGTTCCTAGTACAAGTATTTATTTCATACTATGTAATAATACTGCACAGTATGGAATAAATTAAATTTTAAAATTAGGCATGTCTCATAATAGTGAGAAAAATCAGACTTTATTGCATCTTGAGTACTAATTACACATATCTTATACTAATTATGTGCATGCAAGTAGGTGTTTAAGTAAGAAAATCCTTAAACTTCGTCCGCCGTATTTATTACAGCATCATAAATAGTGTAAAGTTCTTTGAATGTAATTTTGCTATTCTTTTGGAAAAAAAAATAGGTTCGAAGTTTTTCAATGGAGCTACCTCTTTAACCCTCTGATTCCTGAGGCCATTGAAATAAAGAGTCATCAAAATACGGGAACGTCCGAGCTCCTCTATCAAAGATAAGGGAAATTTACATTCCAAACAATGACAGCTAGCATTGTCCGAATTGTAAGAAAACTCCCCTCTTCCCCAGACACATCTCAGCGGGCCACTCGGGCGAAGAAAGCACGTGCCGCGGGTGTGAAATAAATATACTTAACGAAACGTTGTGGAAAGTTCAGAGTGACATTCCGGACGTTTCGGACGGCTATCGCCTTTTGTTTGAAGGGACGTATGGGACGGTCCCGTATTGATAGAGTTAGAGGAAGGTAGAATAACTTCTTTATCTTCTCTTAGATTAGCACCAGACAATTGGTTTTCTTTTAATTAATTAATTTTGAATAATATCGAAATCATGATATCTTTATCACAGCTCGCATACTAGAAAGGAGGAAATTTTCACATTTCAGATCGGGAGAAAACGACGTATAGCCGAAGCTTCACGTCGTAAGTAACGAAGTAATTTATCATTACAATAAATACGCATGAATCGGGACTGAGATGAAACGACGTATAAGTGAGAAACTTATGAATGGTGCTTTAATTTATATCTATTTCTGTAAATTTATCGGTGAAATTTTCACATTTTAGAACGGGAGAAAGAGACGTATAGCCGAAGCTTTACGTCGTAAGTAACGAAGCAATTTATCATTACAATAAAT
>BGPR01019129.1:168-29773 GCA_013235015.1 Araneus ventricosus
TTTCCAATCAACTGTCACGTGATCCTTCAGGAATGCGAAAACATGTGGAATAAATTATTTTTAAAATCAACTATCCCGTAATCCTTTTTTCTGCTGTAACTTCGGAACAAATAGTCCGATAAACATTATTTTTATACCATCTTACAGTTAAAAATTTTACCTTTTCAATGATATGAATTTTATTTCTGTGACATTTTTCCTTCAATTTTGATTCATTTTTTAAAATTTAATAATTTTTTACATGCAGACGATTTTGAAATAACGCAAATTTATACCTACTTCGCTGCTAGGAAACGGTTAGACTTTGAACTAATTTATCTTTATTTCTGAAAATTTTACTTATGTTTATAAATATCTATAAAACAAGGCAGAAATTACATGTATCTGTTTGTCTGTCGGTCGATTGGTCGGTCACAAGAACTCCTCCTAAACGGTGAACGTTAGCGACATGAAATTTACACACAAGGTGCTATTTTCAACTTTCAGATTTAATTAGTTCTTAAGATATTTAATTAAATAACGAACATTAGTCGCTTTTCAGCCTATTGCTTAGACGTTTTTTGGCAATAACTTCTGAAATCTTTATTAGACAACAATTATTTTTATGCCATTTTAAAGACCAGAAAATGATCTTTTTCATGCTATTAATTACATTGCGATGAAATGTTTTCTCTGATTTTTATTAAGGTTTAAAAATATTTTTGTAACTTAATTTCTAACAAGTCTTTTTATTCTTATAGAAATAAATTCAAGCCAAATTACTGTTTCGCGGGCGGGCTTCTGCCAGTGTTAAAGTTAATATAAGAAAATATTGCTTTCTTTGACCATTAACAACAAAGGAGACTTTACACTTCCGGTTTCCTGTTGTCGTAGCATTTGCAGCTTTTAATGCGGTTACACACTGATCCAATGACGTTAGTGAATTATTCTCTCGATGTTTTGTTTAACTTTCACAGTGAGGTATTACAAAATATCCATCTGTAGATACGGTAATGGGCATTAACAAGGAACATCATATACTGTAGAGCTCTTCAACATCTTAGAATTGTCAGGGCACCTTCCGACAAGCCGAGATTGAATGCCGGTGTGCCAGTACTACTAATACGCAACCTCGATATACCGAGACTGCGCAATGGCACACGGTCGCAAATTACACACCAAGGTCCAAACGTCATGAAAGCTACTGTTATGACTTATATAGGAAGAAGAGAGAGTACTTTAATTCCACGCCTTCCGATAATGCCGAAGGATTTATCATCTCAGTTCAGAAGGCAACAAATCCCTTTAAAAATGTCATTTGCCAGGCTCAGGGACAGATACAGAAAGTGGCAGATGTACATTTGGAAAAACCGTATTTTTCGCATGGGCAACTATACATGGCGTGTTCACGTGTGTCCAGCCCACACAACCTCTACATACGTGCAAATAATGTGGTATACAAAAGTATATTAGAATAGATAAACAATTTACATAACTATATCAGCATACATGTACAGTACACTCCTGTCAGCCGTCCAATTAAGTATTATCTCCGTCAGAACTTTTACTTTCCCCTTTCAAAATGCAACAAAACATTTACATTCGTGAAATAAAAAAAAGAATAATTCAAATTCTTCGCGCACGTAGTCGCGGGTAACAGCTAGTATAATAATAATTTTATTTTTGGTATTTTAACGCTAAAACTATAATACGATCTTAATTACAAATATTACAAATTACCAAGAATAAATAAAGTTCTGGATATTTGGTGACACCGATCCGCTACATTGAAAAAATCAGATTCGATGCCTCTGTATTGCTCTCTGCCCTACTTTCACGATATCGAATAGACGAAAAAAACTCAGAGTGTTTATGTTAACAAAATACTTTATACAGTACTGATACTTATATCTTTGTGAATATGTATTTTATTTTTTTTGTCAGAATGTAATTTGTTTTACTTTCCTGTCAGTAAATTAATCATTTTTAATAATATTTTCTTTTTGATTTCCTCGCCCCCCCCCTTTAGTGTTTTCAGGTTGAGAATTGCTGCCTTTACAAACGTTAGACGTTGTTATTATACGCCTAATATTAGGCGCGGTGATCTCTCATGTCACGAGCTCTTATTTTTAATCCTACCACATCTGAATCTTTATATATTACAATTAAATCCCCAAAATGAATTTATAGTTGTTTATATTTTCTTTCAATAGCATTCCCATGATTTTTTAACAAATCGTGCTTATCTCAAAGAGTGTATTTTGCAGAAGCCTACGTGAAATTAGAAAAAGTACTAGTATCACAATGACCGTTTTTTCAAGATGATAACGCCAATTTTAGGCAACTCTTCACAATTTCGAAAAAAATATTCGCTCGCCATGTCAAATCCAATATGAATCGAACAACTACAGCGGTTTACAAATTAAAATATATGGACGAGTTTTCTGTTATGTTTATTTACATTAAAATGCCCTACCTACCTAATTCAGGTATAATACTAAGTCGATGGAATCTTCAAAGCGGAAGTCCAAAAGTAATGCGAATAGAGTCAAGGTTTTTCATGTTACTAAACAAAACAAGAAACTCGTCTATAAATTAAAAAAATAATAAATTGTAAAAAAAATCTTAACTACTTGGAGAACCATGATCGGAATGTGATTCCCGGCCCCTTGTCAATGGTTGACTGATGTCGAAACTTAATTAACGCCAGAACTCGAAGTTGTATGTAGATAGTTAAAAAGGCGTGAAAGCATTGCCAACTTATTTCATGAACGAATCTAAAATATGTCTAATCTATCTGAGAGATCAGCTGCACCTAATTAGGATTAACCCTCTGACTATCGATTATTTTCAAATCACTATTTATATGCAACGTTTGCAAACATGTGCAAATAACGTTGAGCCAAGCGAATTGTTATTTATATGCAAAGTTTTATTAGTATAATATGATTAAAAGCTATAATATTACTGAGGAACACATTAGAATACGAAAAACGCAAGTGCCGCTGAAAATAGACTTACTTATACCCGCGGAAATCGCGGGGTAAGAAGTGAAAAGGTTAATGTTGTGCTTGACATCCGTACATTTAACCTACGCCGCATACAATATGTACTTCAGTTAAAGTGTTGCATTGTTCTTTATTAGTAAAGGTTTTCACTTTTTTATTTAGAAAAAATAGAATCCAATAAAAAATAAGATACATTAAGAACTTAATTTAAAAAAACAAAATTCAATCATTAATAATAAAAGGGGTTTCATTACATGAAGAAAACTCATAAAGATCTATATTTAAGCTGGTGATCATTTATTTCTATTTGCTCCTTTTTTAGAGTACAGTTTTGGATTATTGTTCAAAATAATATATGTCTCATAATTGAAAGGATAAAGAGGATAACAAAAATAAAACAACGAAACATTTAAGGAAGAAGAATGGATTTTAAATCTCCTGCGTTCTTTACTCGACAATAGAATCGTTTTATTTGATGAATGGTATGTCAGAGCAGTTGCTACCCTCTAAATTCAAGATACTGAAATCTTGAAGCTTATTGCCTGATCTCGGATTTGCACGTCTTATCATCAAATGCATTATTTCCTTCTATAACTAATAATGGCAGAAAATATAAGGGTTTTAATGCTGATGATAGGTATTTTTATGATCCCGACAGATAAATTTAATATAAATACATTACAACGCAGGTTAACCGAACTAAGGAGGGAAGCCGTTTAGGATAACGATTTTATCGGTTCAGCCATGAACATCTATTACTATTTTGTATCTAATTATAGTACGTAATTCTGAAATGTTTTGAGTGCAAAACTCTCTTTGTAGGCTGCACTTATGTTCTTTACTGAAGTTAACACTCAGTTCGGATGCAATGAGCCTGACAGGCACAGATAAATAATATTGTAATTAATATTGTTAATGTCCCTTAATTTTAATTTTAGCATCCTAAAATTAATCGCTGACCTTCTTGGGGAGGCTTAAAAGAAAAAGTATTTTCTTCCCTAATAGAGATATCGAGAAAAGGGTTGCATTTTCTGGAATCATCAACTTGTCGCCAAAATGCTCGCCAAGGGCAGGGTTCCATGCCTGTCCATCCCATACTTATCCCTGTAAAACTCTCTTCCCAAACATAAGACTAGTCAGGCAGGAAAGCGACATTACTTTTTTGCAACAATATCAATATCTATACTGTGATAAAACGTTAACAATGCTACCACTAGCGACGAAGTCATATAGAATGCAATTAATCCTTTAAATGCCCAGTGTTGCCTTTGAGCAACATACCCAATTTTGTCTTCTAAAATCTTCAGAATAAGACTGAAGCCCTAATGCCTGTTGTTGCCAATGGGACGCATATTATTAAATCAATTTACAGCATATGGATAGCAGTTTGAGTACTGATGAGAAAATCAAAATAAATGGATGTTTTTCACTTGAGGCTGCATCTTCTTTTGCTTTGTTTGTGCTCTGGAGCATACCACGTTTTATTCTACAACATTGAAGGAAATTCCTTATCTATATTATTAGTTATTTAAATTCATCTGTGTTTAATATTATAGAATTTTATGAAGGAAATATTTTCTGAAATAAAACCTAGTGTTGTCAATTGTTAACAAGCCATTTTTAACATAAAACATACTTAAAACAAAATAGGACTTTTTAAATTATTTTCCCATGTTTTATTCAAGAAATGAAAGTCAAAAAACACGTTTAAAACAATTTTTAAAAAATTGGGGTTTTAAGGGCCAAACAGTTACCCTACAGTTAAACGTAACTAAATGAATTTCGTCACTTTCCTTTCATGTTAATCACTTTTACTGGCAGATAACTGGTTACGTAATACTCATTAATTAGTCTCAATCCCTTTTAGATAGTTGCTGTGTACTATCAGAACTCATTTTATTCACTGATGCTTTTATTTTTGATGATAATAAAAAATGGCGAAGTGACTTTGCAATCAAAAGATACTGATGGCCAAGTCAAAACATTCCCTCCTCCTTCTAAATTCATTTGGCATGCAAAAAAATTGTTATTAAACATCAAAAGTGAAGATTACCAAGGAAAGGAAGAAAATGTAATTTGCACTAGGTTTTGAACCTGGGACTGGAGTCGCGTATCTTAACCACTAGACAAAAGAAATTCCCATTGCCCGGATGTAGATACTGACTTATATACATCACAAAATAAGATGGAGCAGCACGGTGCACTGCAGCTTAATAATAATAATTAATCTACCTTCCATCAAAATTGTAGATCTGTATCAAGTTTGGGTGCATTCAATCAAGGGGGAAGACTGCAACTCTACTACGATGCTAAACTTGAAACGAGTATCTTCACTATACTACGAAGCTAAACGCAAAACGCACCATATTGTGTAAGTGTAAGAGAAACTCGGCCGGGGGGGGGGGCCAACACTCTGACTGGTTTCAAAATGTTTTATCTCTTTCTGTTAGTAAATAAGAGATACTTCTGCTCCAATTAAACAGCACTCCTATCTTCTTAAAAAAAGAAAACATCAGAAAATAACTTTATAAATAAGAACTCAGAATATTCCATAAATTATTCTCCAGCTATGATATAACTTTACTCACTCGTAAAAATCACTTTATTCCATCTGCAACTTCCTTCCATTACTTCGAATGAAATGAATCTTCATGTTTATTTCAGAGCACTGAATACTTTCTAGGCCAGGAGGATGCAATGAATTAAATTCATAACATATGAATCTAAAACTCTCTGAAACTAAGCGAGCTTTTATCCAAATCTTTTTTGGTTTATTCAGAATCCAATTATAGTTCTCAAAGCGACATTCACTTAGAATCCACCGGTTTCAGAATCTCGGGCAGGAACGAATGCTAAATGAAAGAACGCTTTCAAAAAGAAGATAAACCGGGATGCTGCAGAAAGATAACACGTTTCTGGGAATGAGAGTCCCTTAGGAGAATTCAGATGAAAATTTGATTTTTCGGTTTAGAAAATTTGGCCTGGTTACATATTGTTACTAAGAGAGAAAACTTGGGTATGTAAAGAATATTTTTCCCATTTTAAAACCTTTTGTTAGATTCCAAGGAAGAGTTGTTTATTGCAATGGAAAATGATGTATAAAAGTTGTAAAAATGCATAGACGAAGACTTTAGAGGAGGTAACATAGAATGCTATTTTGGGTATAAAAAGAAATAGGGAATTGCGCTTGGGGCAACTTAGTTTTTCTTTTCATTTTAACTCCAAAACTACGATATGAACGTATGCTGAAATTGTTTTTTAATTGTTTAAATCGTATGACAAAAGTAGTGAATAGGTATTGACAAATCAATGACAACGCTGAAAATGGTAACGATTTCGCAATATAAATAACGTTGCTTAGAAAAAAAGTCTTATTGTAAAAGAAATGATTTACTGAAATTGTTAAAAAGTATGAATAATTTGAAGCATCCAGCTTTAGTCATGAAAATGACGGTTTTTATGTAAGAATTGATGAGTGTTTTTAATCCTCCTGTTTTTTTTTCCTTCAGGTATATTATACGATGAGTCGAACTTGCATTCGTAACAAAGCAGGTAATCGTGTGGCATTTTTAACAAATAGATATTAATGAGTTAATCCATCAACATTTCCACGTAATTTACCTTAATACATTTTAATACTCTTTGATGATGAAATTTATCAAAGTTGATGGACATTTTGCCATCTTATAAAAGCATTTCCTAAAAGAAACGATGGAAAGTTAAACTAGAACAGACAAGGGAATAAAATGCTTCATTTAAATAAATGAATAATAAAAAAGTATTTCCTTAGAGCAGCATATCTTTCTTCATTTGGGAATCAAAAGAGTGGAGTTTTTCCATGAGAGGAAGTGCTAATAATCTATAAATGGATTATTTTTATTTTTCGAATGAGTATGTCATTATTTGCAAGTAATCGAGGCATTGTTTTTCGAAATGACTTCAATCTTCCATTCTTAAATCTTCGAAAACAGTATTGCAGCATGTAAGAAAGTAACAAGAATTTGGATGTCTTAGTAACACTCTAAGTCAGGGCCGGCCAAGATGGGGGTGCGAACGGTGCGACCGCATAAGGCACCGTGCTTCTGAAAGGCCCCGCGCCACTGCCGGCTTTTTCAAAATTCCTTTAAAAAAATTTTTATCCTTGTTTAAAAATTCTTTCAACCAACTTTTATCTAAAAAAAGGCATAAATATTAATAATTTTTCTAAAAAGAAATATATTGCAATTTATATCTGGTTTTGAAATTTTTCTTCAAAGGTCCCTTAAAAAGTAATTGGTGGATCTAGTGGATAATAATACAGCAATTCTCTATTGCTGGATGTCCACGTGTTTCCAATTATTTAGTAGAGCAAAAGGTAAAAAGTGATAACATTATGCTGTCCTAAAGCAGGTTCGATTGCTCCAGGCATCATATGGTCACTCTTTTTTTCCGGTGCGGGGGGAGAGGGCACCCCAAACTTGATATCCGTCATTTGAAGATAAATTGCAGGTGATACCATTCATTAGATTCCTTGTTTTAGAGACTTTTGCTTTCAGGGTAAGGGACTTGTGTGGAGATCCACATCTGTTCTCCTACTGGCCAGCAGATAGTCTTTCCCAGGGTATCTTAAAGAAATACCTATAGAGTAATGCTTATCTAGCTCTAAATGGAGGATATCTCTGTTCCCCCTGTATTAGTAGGACTGCTAAGCAATGATGAAGCACATATCTCACAGAGGTTTCTCGCTTTTCTTGTCAAAAGTACGGTTTTCCAGCATCTATAAATTCATTGTAGGTACTTGTTAAAAGGCAGTCTGTTACATCTATTCCTAAGAGTTTATTAAAAATTAGTGAATCCCAATATTGGATTGTGTGAAACAAGACGGGCAACCCAAGGTGTTTTCTCAGAAGCTTAATTTTCCAATGAACAGTTCATTCGCATTCGGAGAATCAACCATACAGTAAAATAAAATATTCTGCATTTGTTCTTGCAGACAAATTTCAGGTATTCTATTTTTTGACTCATTTTTATAGTTATTTATCAAACAACATTTACTTTTATATTTCCAAAAAGAAAATTTTAATATTATAATAGGTAATCAATTTATGAAACAATGTAGTTTCCCCTTTGTTTCTGTATTTCACTAGTTTCGCTATTTGTTATTATTGTACACATTTCAGATAATACATTTTTTATTAACAAACGATAATTTGTGTTTTCTACTCTTTTACATTGCGCATTTTTCATTATAAAGTATTACTTATTTGGAACCTTTTATTATTTTGGGAAACTACATATCAAAGTTATTTGGATAAGTTTTAAAATATAAGTAGGATTTTGAAGATTGGTCCAATTTAAATATCCTAAAACCGAAACTATCAGTAGCTTGTGTGTAATTGTAAATAAGCTTGTAGTCAAGTGATTATAGTTTTATCTTTTTGGTCTACTTCTTTTTAAATAGTAAGAAAAAATGAGTTTAACTTTTAAGAATTCATTTCATAATCAAATTTTTAAAAAATCCCATTCAGACGGTATGAAATTAATTCGATTCGGCATTTTCTCTTTCAATTGACTGCATTTTTAAAAGCTATTTTAAGTTTCTTCAACTTCTATGTTTTGAAACTCTAGTTGAAACTATTTTCGCATTTTATAAGTTTAATTTTAGCACTGAAAGTTTTCAAACTGAGAAATTTTTAATATTCCCTCATAAAATCAGGAAGACAGGACACATTTCTACACCATGAATTTTCAAAAAATAATGGAAGGAATTTTATCTTTTATTTAAAAAGGAATGCTTGAATTCAGGGCCAGCCCGAGGGAGTTTCGAAAGGTGCGAGCGCACAAGGCCCCACGCCTCTGACAGATTGCGCAAAACGAAAATGAATTGCATTGATTTATTTAACGAAATCAAAATTTGGCGACAAGTTTTACCTTCCAGGCAAATATTTACGATATTTATTTAAAAATAATTTATTTAAAGTGTATCCAAATTTTGCTTCTGTTGTAAAACTATATTGACCTTACCAACAACGCTCGCTCGCATCTGCATAAAATTCTTCCTCGAGATTAAAAATAATAAAAAATTACTTGAGATCTAGCATTAGAGACGAGAATTGATTTGCTTAGTCATTGTATATATCGAATCCGCATTAACCAAAAATCTAAATCATGATGATATTATCAACGAATTTGCTATCAAACTTATAAGAAAATGAAACAAAAATCACATATTGTAAACTTATTTTAGTAAGTTGAATACCAAAGTTCATATATAGCAATTACATTTTTTGTTTGATTTATTAACGACTTTTTGTGAGGTTAAAATATTGAATTAATAAAAATAATTCAATTATTTATTATTTTCATGGATTTTGTTTAGTCTTTACTAAACCAAATTTTTCAATGTAATAAATAGCTAAAAGCAATATATTATTTTGTTGGACGAAATTTTTCAAGGCCCCGCAAGCCAACTTTGCACCGGGCCCCGTTTTTGTTTGGACCGGCTCTGCTCTAACAGCACCGGCATCTTATATAGGCCTCTGAACCATTTCTTTAGAAAACTGCATATTCAAACGAAATAGCTACTTACAAATAAGTAAAAGAAATTTAATTGATAAAAAGTTTTACCAAACTTCATTGAACGGTAACTAAACTTTCGACTCCTAACTTTTTAAAACGATACAAAGTCACTGGAGCATGAAGATTAATTTTTCTACGTTGACTTTCTTTCGAATCTGAATAAAAGAAAACTTCATCTGTAAGCAGTCCAACTTAAAAACACACAAAAAATTCAAAACTTAATTCTTAATTATCAGTCAAAACTTAATTCTTTTACAATAATTTACAGTAATTTGATTGTTCTGCCAAGGTAACTTGTTACCTTGGCCTAACAATCAAATTACTAATTCGCTGAGAATTTCAAATCAATTTATTCCCATCTCAGGCAAAAGTAAGTTAGATGTGTTTCTAATTAAAATCTTATTTGGAGGGACGCGAGAACAGCCAGATCAATAAACTTCGTTAACGTCCTTTATTTGAACTAGCAGTTTTAAGAAGGGAACAAGCCTAAATTATCGAAACCCGTTTTTTTTCCCACCGAACGTAAGTTAACATGTAGACTCTCATTGTTAGCTGAGAAAAACCAGCGGGAGTGGTCTCCCTTAAACTTTCTCGTATACTCCCTAACACAAGTGGAGGAAAAATACGCCAAACAGCAGTAAAACGCGCCAAGCGGTCGCGACATTTTTTGTGTCATAGTATGACAAAGAAAACCAAATGTGCAATTTGAACGCCTTTTTTTCAACCGATTGAAACGAAAATTGGACACAGATATACAATTAAGATTAGGAGACCGCACACCAAATGTCAATGATTTAAGTCACTAGAAGATTTGCACCCGTCTAAGACTGGTTTTTAGCTAGCCAAAAATATCTCGGATCGCAAAATCCACTAACAGCAAAATATGCATTACCACATACAAAATAAAACTAAATGTAAATCAAATATGCAATTTTCAAGAAAATGTTTCTTTATGGCTATGATTAAACGGAATGAAAGCAACAGATCAAAATTATAACAAAAATTCTCGAAAAGTTGGAACAAAATTTGGCAGTGAGCTGAAACAGAACTTAGATTAAAGAAACGCGCGTATCGGTCGGGCCTTTTTTGCGTCGTAGAATGGTAAAGACAGCAAAAATGCAATTTGAACGTCTTTTTTATCCATTGAAACAAAAATTGGACACAATTCTACATTTAATGTGAGAAGGCACATACCAAATTTCATTTATCTAAGTGATTATATTAAGTTGTTATTGTATTCACAAATATGCGATTAAACAGACCGATAGACAGCCAACACTTTGACGGATTTGGCCTAGACTTTGAAACGGACCTACATTCCTGATGATACATCTGTGTACCAAAATTTATCCATCTAGCTATTCAAGTTTTTGAGTTGTGGTGTTCACATGAACGCGGACCGACCAAATTTCCGTAGACGGATTTTGTCCCAAAACAAATTATGTGTCGAGATCACATACAAAATTTCATCCATGTAGCTCTAATAGTTTTCGCGTTATCGTGTTCACAGACAGACAAACATAATTCCAAAATTGTGTTTCTCGGACTCAGGGAGGTCTAAAACGTGGAGATTCGTTAAAATCTAGAGTTCGAATTTTTTGACGATTACAATACTTTCTCTTCGTATACGAGAAAGTAAAAAGAAGGAAAACCACTCACGTACTTATTGAATTGGGTCAAGAAATATTCATCAATTTGAAGAAGGGAACATATCCCGGATTCGTTGTCTTCTTCAAACTGCGGATACAATTTTAGTCGACTATGTCCTTCCTTTAAACAAATTTCATTACAATACCAGATAAAGAGAAGTTTCATAAAAAGTTCGGAATTCTAAAGAATTCTAAAATGGAATAATAATTGATAATTTTAATTTTAATAATAAAAATTATTTGGTTTTAACGTTATTTATAGCTTTACAAATTACATTTTATCTGAATACTGCGTATCGGAATTCTGTAACACTTTTCACTGATAACTAGGCGACAAAATGATGACATGTTCGAAAGGAGTGAAGTGATAAAAATGAAAGGCATAGCGTTTTTCAGATTAAAGAAAACTAATGACAGAATTCCAAGCCAAAATAGATTTTTAAAAGTTTATACAGCTGTAGAATTTGTTTCTTTTCAGAATATATTTCTGAATTTAAACCAACACAAGACTAAAAGAAATTCTGAAATGTGTAGATTCTGTTTGAAAGATAGTCCAAAGAACTAGCCACACCAGAAATCAGAAATAGACGACTACATTGTTTTTTATTTGGCACTGTCATAACATTTTATTTAAACATGTATTACATTTTTATGCTACCATTTTCCTTCAAACGATTTACTTAAAAAGTCGAATTATTTTGTATCGTTCGAAAACAAATCCAAATGACTTTTCCCCAAGAAAAAGATTTAATTTAAATATTCCATCTTCCTTTCTCAGAAATAATAAATCTTTAACTTTCTCCAAAATAAATCTCCGTCAAACAGTACAAATACCGCTGATTTACTAAAGAGTTTGACGAAAAGAAAGAAAAAATATTTTAATTCGTAGAAAACAAGCAGTGCAGAATAAAAGAAATAAAAGCTATAATTTGTAAAAAGAAAACGATATTTACCGGAAAAAACACGCTGTTAAAATAAAATTAAATTAAAGCATTATCTAAATATATTTAAAAATCTGAATGAATCCACAAATATAATTCAACAAACCCATATCAAGCAAGTAACATGTGAAGCGAGATAATTCTGGCTTTCTGATGAAAAAAATTTCCCATCTTATTGAAAGGATAATTTCTTCTAGTACTCAACATATCCTGTTTTATATGTGTCAGATGGAGTGAAAGCATTTTTACAAAAACCACACTGGAAAGGAATGGCATTGTGCATTGTTCATCAAAACCACTCACTCGGCGTTTACTGTTTTAAATGAGAGTGCTCATCTCGGATGATTTAACAGATGCTCCGGCGATAATTTTTTCCAACACTTCGGAATGAACTTTTAAAATATGTCGAGTGAATGCAAAGTGCCTCAAAAAAGTTCTCGGTGAGAAATCATCTTGATCAGAGTTGATAAACAAAAATCTAATAACCATAATGACGAAAAATTCAATGGAAACCAAACGAAAGAACGTCGATAAGATATTTTAAAAAGTAATTTTTTTTTCAGTTGTTGAAACTGGATATTCCTGTTTATTTTATTCAATAGAAAAAACAGTTTTTATTTTTCAACATCTCTTAAAGGATGGCTAGTATGTGATTTAATGCAATGGACTCCTGAATGTAGATATGTGTTTAACTTGTTTCATATAAACAAATTTACCGCGTATTTGCATTTAAATTTGCGCTTTTGAACATCGAGTATGCTTAATCAGTAATTAATATCCTGTTTAACTTTGCATCTTTCAATTACTTCATCTGTGAAAAATAGATGCACTTTAAATAATTTTCTTCATTATCTCGGTGAATTTTTTATTGATCATATATGCGGTGTACGCGAATAAAGATATGAAAAAAGTCCTTAACCCGTTAAGGCACGAATTATTTTAAGGCATATATTTCAATAAATTTCCACTAAATTATGTTTAAAACACCAAGATTAAGTTAACTCTGAAGAAAAATTAAAATCAGGGAAAAAAATTTCGGGAAATTAGAAATTACTAGAAAATCATTTTGAAAAACGTTTTTTGCATAAATAGTAAAGATTTTTAATCTATAGTAAAATATCAAAAAATAAAAATTCTTTTCTACTTCATTGCATTACCTCAGAAATAAATCAAAGTAAAAATGAAAGAATTTCAAAATGATGACTTTTGGACTTGTCTAACAGGTGGTATATGCCTGTTGAAAATTGTTAAGAACTGGGACAAGATGTACCTTCAAATAAAATCGATTTTTCAATTTAAGCCTAAAAATATAAAGGATTTTCCGCTGATTCCGGCAATGTTTAATATGTATAGGTTTGAATTGCCGAAAGACATTAAATTAAAATTTAAAATGCAAACAGCTATAAGATTTGTCTGTAAACTTGCTTTTGCAGTTTTCTCAAAACATGTTTTTTCCAAATTTAGGTACGTATAGAAAAAATTCTTTTCATTGTATATGTATGAAATTTGATATTATAATAGTTTTAACCATTATGCACCTGTTAAACCTTTTTTTATACATTTCTGATCAGTAATATAATTTTAAGGTAATATTTTTAATAAAAAATATCACGTATTTTTGAGTTTTTCTAGTATATGGTATTCAATATTTTTTTTTTAATTTTAATTTCAAATGCATTATAATAAATAATTAAGCTTTTCTTCATATATTATGCTAATTTTTGGGTGATTTTAGAAATAATTGTTTTTCCTGAGCGTGCCAATGTGAAGATACGTGTTCGAAGTATGTTCTAACAGAGCTCATTTTCGAATTGCTATTAAAAAACAAATACTTTGAGATTCAAGTATTTTTAAGCTATCTTGTATTGAAAACATCACATTCTTTCTACATGCACTATATTTTAATAACAAAATTTTTTAATTGGGTAAAAAACTCTTTGTTTGCAACTGAAATTTCGAACGTCTAGAACGTCCCAGTTCCAAAAAGTAAAAATCAAAGAATTTCAAAATGATGAAATTTTGACTTCTGTCTGAAAATCTGTCTGAAAGGTGGTATATGCCTGTTGAAAATTGTTGATGAGTTTGGAAATGCTTATTGACTTCATAGACAAAGCAAACAAGGAAACAATGGAATGCATTCTGTATAGCCACAGAAGTGAAAATGTAACTCAAATGAGATCGCTGGGCGTTAGTTTTCTGGCAGATTCCTACCTCCAAAATGAATAGTACCAAGCCTTTTATGGCTGATACGGTGTAAATATAGATGTAGCTGAAGCAATGCTCGATGACTCTCGGAGATATCCACTTTGCGGTGCGTTAAATCTGCATCTTGCGCTATTGCTTTAAAAAATATGTTATCCATTTTGTAGGAATTAAACAAATTTACAGCGTACTTGTATTTAAATTTGTGCTTTTAAACATCAAGTAAGCTTAATCAGTAATTAATATCCTGCATCTTTTAAACATCAAGTATGCTTAATCACTAATTAATATTCTGCATCTTGCGCTGTTGCTTTAAAAATATGGTATTATTTTGTAGCATGGAGGAAAATTATAAATTATAGATGGATAACTACACTAGCAGATGTTTTAATCATTTATTTCTTATTTTAGTTTACAATAAATAGTTGCTAATACATCTGAAAAAGTTGCTTATTATTCACAAAAGACACAATTCAATTCGTAATTTAGAAAAAATATTTAATCAGACATCAATGGTTCTTTCAATTCGTAATTTAGAAAAAATATTTAATCAAACATCAATGGTTCTTTTTTCCTCTCATTTATTCCGGTTATACCTTATACCAGTTTTTAAAAAGTTCACCAAAATACCGACCAGAAATATAATTTCAGCATAAATAACTATTTGTCCACATACGATGTAACAGTTAGCTAATTACTTTTTAGAGAATATTAACTATTAACGGATTTTTTTTCTTTGGAGATGCTTGCTAATAATTGGTAAAAATTGTTTTTCCTACTGTATGATACCTCAAACATATCCAGACGATGGATTCTCTTTATTCTAAATACTACAAAAACTATTCTTTTGAAACACTAGACAAACTTCAAACCTAATTGAACAACCATAAAAATATAAAAATGCTCCATTTCTTCAGCAGACAAAAACACTTCTAAATAAAGTTTATTTTCTTAATCATTAGGCAACGAACAAAAATAACTTCATCGGGACTGTGACAGCATTTTTGTTCTTCAACACCATTCACTACAAGTTATTATTTTACAGTCTAATTGTTTATTCACCGGAACTAACAAAAGATGTTTTTCATTCTTTAGACAAGCTTCGTATACACTCGGCACCTCTTAAAAGCCAGTCTAAAAGTCTGGTAAAAAAATTATCATCTAAACATCTGTTTAATCTCCCGTGGCACATCCATCACTCCAGGGAGAAATACTCACTTTCAGAAAATGTAGACGCCGATCAATAGATTCCATGAATAATGTACGACGCGGCTTACTCTGAATATGGGCCTTCGCAAAATGCATTTACTCTGTCTCACGAATGCAAAACTGGATAGTCTGAGAATTAGAAAGTATACCTTTCATTTTCAGGTATTAGTTTTCCCTTAAATTCCCGTTTTTTCTGGCTTCAGATGGTATAGAAATTGGATTCATTTAATGCTTATTTGTCGATTAATTGAAACATTTAAAATATTTAGCCAATACATTGGTTTCATTTTATTTCAACAGAGTGTTGTTCCGTTAAAATCGTTTTCGATTATTTTTCCTCCGTAGACTGCTGTCTTGGAACTGTAAGTTTTTTTTCTCTTTTCATCAAACTCTTTAGAAGATCAATCGCACCTGCCCTGTTCGTTGTCTAATTATTATGGATTATTTCGTTAAAAGTTTATTTTCCCTCACAATGAAAGAGCGAATATTTAAATTAAATCTTTTTCGCATGGAAGAATGAGTTGAGCTTGATTTTGAAAGATGCAAGAGAATTTCACTCTTAAGGTTTAACCAGGCAAAATGAAAAATAAGTATTCGGCATTTCATGTTTTGAAATAAAATGTATGACAACGTCAGATGAAGAGAGTGTGAGTTATATTTCTATTTATAATTTGTTGGGTAGTTAATTTTTGGCTTTGTTTCTAAACTGTGTCAAAGTACTTTGCTCCTGCTGCTTTTAGTGCCTTTTTGACGCTGTCACGTTGTCAATATACATCATAAAAGTGAACTGAATGTGACTTTTTATCCAGGACATTTTATAGTTACTTTCAAACACGCTGGATTTAAAAGTCATTCACTTAGAAACATTCACTTAAAGTCATTCACTTAAAAACATTTCACTTTTCTTTTTATATAATTTTTTGTAACTCTTTTAGTATTTTCTTTTCTTTTACTTTATTTTTCTCTTCCAGTTTAATCATTTTAGGCACAACTATGTTCCAAACCATGCAATGTTAATCATTTGTTATCCAAATTAGTTATTCAAATTAAGGGGATTTTTTTGACGTGAAAACGTCTTTCCGCTCGTTACAGTGATAGTCGGTCGAACTTTCTTGTGTGACAAAATAGCATCAGATTTGAATCGCTAATAACTACGAGACTAATAATGCGAAAATAATAGTTGACCCCACAACGGATAGATCGTATTTGTGAGAGTTTGCAGCATAGTATTTGTTTTGCCTGTGACGTCATCGTGCCAAATGTAGGCGCATGCGCGTGATTGTTATGAATTAGCTTTATGTAAAGTTATAAATAAGGGTAGCGTGGAAACGCGTTTAGTTAGGAGGTTGAGTTTGGTGTCATTTTAAAGAACTTGAGGAGTATTACTAGGAACCAAAGTGAGACAATAAAAATATTTACCAGAAAATAAGTAAAAATCGGTATTAAATTGAAAATTTCAAACTCCGCATTGTTTTTTCAGTATAACATGCTGCGTTTTCTTTCGAATTGTACGAAACTGGCAGAATACTTGACAATACGTAAAAGAAACATTGTATTAAAATTTGAATTCAAAAATTCTAATATTACGGGAAATAAGAGAATTTGTAGTAAATAATGTTTTATTGCGCATACGTGAAATGTAGTTTTATATACTGTCAACAGATGGTGCCATCAGAAGCTACTCTAAATAAAACATAAGAAAGGTGCAGTTCGGGTCCGTGCCGTAGATTTTTCGTGAAAATGTCGGGATAAAATCACAAAACAAGTATTTCGTAGCAACCCCCAGCTTGTTTTTATATTATTTGAATATCAAAGAAGCGATAAGTGTGCTGCGTGCATATGCGCAGATTGTAACCTCCCATTTATGTGTGCGCAGGCACGTGCAGGCTTTGTGTTGTGAAGTGCGTCACAGACTTTGTACTATGAAATGGTCATAGATTTTGAATTTGGGAGAGCTTAGTGTAGAAGTTGGCGTGCTGCCATCTGGTGGATGTAGAGGTAGATGGAATTTTGGTGCTGTCATCTAGTAGTGCGACTGAAAGTAGGTGTTGCGTGTTCAAATCACGACCGGGTCACCACTGTGGCAGTACAAGAATAGAACTGGGAACCTTTCGGTTCCGAGCAGAAGATCCTAACCACTAGACAAAAGGACTTCCCAATATCCGGAGGCGGATATTGGATTATAAACATCACAGTAAAATGGTGGCAGTACGGTCCACTATAGTGTAACTAATCTGAACAAAGAAGCAAGAGAAAACGTTGCTAAACCGCAATGATTCATCATTTGCTTCGATTTTAAATGCTTACCATTATTTTTAAACTCCTAGAAACTAAATATATTACAAATGAACAGTTAGTACAACTTACTATGAAACTTTGGCCATAGAATTCCCACATTGCTTACAACATCTAAATCTGCGACAATCAAAGCGGCATATAGATAATTTTACTTGAATAAAAACTAAATGCGAGAGCAGATAAAGCTATATTAATGTTATGTGCTTAAATAAATGGTCAATATAATAAAAATTATTATATGAAAAATAAATACACACAAAAATGAGAATTTGTATCCATATTCTATTTTTTATGAAAAAAATTCACACTATGAAATGAACATTTTATCCACTGATATAACGTTACATATAATATTAAGTAAGGATTTAGCGTTGTTTGATTCAAAAATATTAATGGCGCCATATGAATGAAAGTTTCATTAATATGCTCTTTGCACATTTAGTGTTGTCTCAATATATGATCCTTTAACTATGGAAATCTACCCTTATATTTAATCCCGCCAATTTTAAAAGAGACACATACTCTGTGGTGAAGTTCATCAAGCTTGGGAAATCATCTTCATCTTCTAATTCCGAAATATCTATAATCACTTTCTCTAGAGATTCAGGTCGATTTTCCAGCCAAGATTCCAGCAAGACCTCTATGCCCCTGGCGGAATAAACTATGAACAACTCTAAGCATTTTAGTTTCCTGCAAGCTTGGAGAAAAGGAATAAAAGTGGAGGATAAGTCTTGGATAGGCCACATCCACTCTAAGTGAAAAGCAACCAGATGCTCGTTGGTCTTGCACGTAAGAAGATGCTCAAATAGCACATTAATTTCTATTCCCGTCTCAAAATCCTCATTTTTGTAATCCAACCGAGTTACTGGCATGTTTGGCAAAATGAAGAATTCCACCAATCGGCGTGTTGCTGAATTGGTTGTAATACTCAATTCTACTTGTAGATCTGGACATAATATTTTCAGAAACCACCAATCGGTTGACGTTAAACCTCTACAACCTTCTATTTCCATGAAATCATTATAATAATTCAAGATTATCTTCGAAAGTACTCGCGTTTGGCAACTTTTTATTGTTTGGATGTCCGGAGACTGACTTGCGATCATGTTCTCAAAAATCAATGAATAATCCATTTCAAGAGTTCTTAAGCTTGGAAGATCTGCGAACGTAGGCAGTTTTTGCGCATCATTTGAGACCTGTTCCTTATCATTGGACTCATAACGAAAGAATTCTTGAAGAACGAGATGCGTGAGAGACTGCCAATTGTGTTCAGTAAGTTTTCTGAGAAGCTCGACACCTTCACTGAATCCAAAGGAACAATAATGAAACTCTGCTCGTTTCAGATGACGCTGCGATCCCAGAAAATCGCCAATCGCTCTACATATGTTGTTGTAGGTCGGAGTATCTATGCGAGGCCCAAAGCAAAGATCGAGATCTCGGAACTTGACTGAGTGAAGTTGCGAGTTGCTGGCCAAGATCTGCAAGAATTCTATGAAATGTCTGCACCAAATTTCAATCAAGCGCTCCTTCATATCGAAATTACACTCGATTTCTACGTGTCGGAACATGCTGCTGCATTTCCGCACAGATTTCAACACAGGACAGGTGTCCTTCGATAATTGCGAGTTTGTCAAATCGAATCTGAATGTTTTGCACACAGATGGTGAATAGAATCCTTCAGACCAGTTGCGACAGACCAGTGACATATTTAATTTATCGTTACGGCTTACAGAGGAATAAATCTTTTCTAATGCAGGAAACGGTAAATCGCACCATTGCACTTCCTTATCGTGTTCTTCTCTATCTTGTAATGCTCTTGACTTTGCCGTTCTTTTATCAAGTAGGATCCTCAAAGTAGGATATATTTTAGCAGGAAAACCATCCATCATTTGAAAAACTTGGTAAAATTTTGTGGACAGAATATTGATTGTTTTAAAACAGCACAATGTTTTATATTTTAACGATCTGAATTTAAATTAATGTTTAATTCAACTCACGTGGCGCTATGAAAAATTCATGAATATAATAGATATCACCAGTTTTAACACTGAGCTCAAAACTAGCATTTTTCTGATTGTTATGAATGTTATGTCATCAATAAGTAATTTAAATACGTTATAATGATATTATTACGTTATATTGAACTATTTTATTAATATAAGTTTATGCGAAAGAATCTTTGAGTTATTATTCATGCTTGGATCAATTTCCAATTATCAGATCTGACTATATAATCATTGGTTTTCTAAATCATAATTTCATATCACCTATAAACATTATCAGGTTAAAAATAGTCACTGAATTGCGCGATGCGACATGCACGATGCAAAATCTTTCTGTACAATATTAAGACTTTAATATTTTTGTTTACATTTTGATAGCTAAAAAACTCTAAATAATATTTAATTAACCTCAAACGGTTGATTACTATTACCCTTACATGTTTTGTAATTGAGCGTCTACTTACTTTTATAACATCTATGTTTTGAAAGTTTGTTTCTGGAATGGCAACGTTGTTTAAGAAGAGTAGATTTCATATTTGAGTTTCAGGTGGACTTTGTATTCTCATATAATAAAAAGGGCCATCTACAATCAGTAAACTGGAAATTCCTTATTTATAGTATTAATGAAGAGTTCGTTTTAGTTTATAGAGTACAAACACATCCTTAGAGTAGGTGTGAAAGCAATAATTTAGAGAGAATTTCAAACATTTTCAAAAGTTTCTACATGGCAGACTGCTAGAGCTAGAGATTCCAAGTTTGGCTCGTGGTCACTTCTGGGATTGTTAGTTTTAGAAAGAGTTTTTTAAAGTTTTAAATAGCCTTTTAATTAATTTAAAATTAATAGAAATTTTAAGATATTTTTTCCTCAATAAATTCGGTGCATATTTATTTATTGTACAGAGTTGTAACTACTGCTACAAGCACTAGCTTGGCTTTGTTACTAGTGCTACAACAAGAGAAACAAATTAGAGAGATTTACCATCGAAAATACGAAAGAAAAAAAAGCTTTTAAAGAAACAGCAAAAGCAAGGGGGAAAACATTTAAACAAATAAAACGAGGGGGAAAGCGAAGAGTTGCAAGACAGAAAGAATTTTTCAAGTGCTCTCAGCTTGATTTTGGCATTCTTGTCCAAATTTAACAGGCTTTGGAGGGATGTATCGGAGTAAACAGGGTTCAAATCTTGAATTTCTTTTAAGAGCTGAACTCGTGAATCACGGTATCTTGGACAATGAAAAGGATGTTTGATATAGTTTCATCCGCGTGGACACAAAACTCACAGTTAGGAGAAGAGGCAATATTGAATCTAAGAAGGAGCTCATTAGTAGGAAGCATATTAGTTCGAAATTTACTTAAAAGAACATCACCTTTCCTTGTTTTCTTCATGAGTTTATGTTTTTTCTTTACTGTGTCCAGATGTTTAAAGTCTTGAAATTATTTGCATGTTTTCCAGCAATTTTCTTTTTTGTCATTATACTTCTTTCTGATAAGAGACAATGAGATCTTCTGCAGCAACAATTTGCCACTTTTCTGTATTCTAATTTACTGATTTTGCAAATCGATCTGCTTCTTCGTTCGGTGCAATTCCTCGGTGACCCGGGACCCAGATCAGCGTAATTGACAATGAATGATTAAGAGTGGAACGAAGAAATTTATGTAGTTCAAGGATGACAGATGGAGATTTATGAGTAACTGATTTTAAGGACTCTAAGACACTTTTATTATCAGTAAGGATTATATAATGATTATTATCTTTAACATGTAATTTAATAGCCATGATGATGGCTAAACATTCTGTAGTGAAAGTGATATTAACATTTGGAAATAATCATGTAGAGACTTTTTGCATATTGAGATTATAGGCAGCAATAGAAGTAAAACGGGCTGATTTAGACGCATCAGTATCTAAGGTAATATTGTTGTTACTAATACGATCCAGATATTCTATGTAGAAAGTAGAAATGATGCATAGATTGAGATGTTTATTCTGAAAAGGCAAAGATGAAGTATAGATTTTAACCTCCCGATGATCCTCGAAATGTACAGAATAACTATATTTTAAAATATCTGTAATGCAGAGATTCCAGGAATTCAAAATATTTTGTAATTCTTTTGCAAAAGAAGAAGAATTAGAGATAGTAGAATCGGCCCAAGAAGTATATAATGGAGAGAATTCACCCAGTTTGCAATGCTTGATTAAGAAAACTTCTCTCAAGCAATCGTGTCTTATAATTAGGGGAGAAACATCTGCTTCCTTGAAAAGAAATGGAAGAGGAGTAAATTTCGGAAGATCAGTAGCATATCTTAAAGCAGAATTGTATAGAGTTTCTAATTTCTTTCGATCTGATTTGCAAGCTAGGGAAAATATCTGGCAAGCATAATCAATGGTGCTTCTTGTAATTGAGTTGATAAGTTGAACTAAATGGATTGATCTCATGTCCCATGATTTACCACTGATAGTCTTGATAGCGTTAAGAAGTCTAAAGACTATTTTTTGGTGCCAAAAATAAGATTGAAAGGAAAGTTTATTGGAGATATGAAGACCAAGAACTCTTATCTTATCAACCCAGGGAATTTCAACAGTGTTGACAAGAATTCTTAGTCACGACAATAAATAACGACATAAAGTTTGGATCAAAAATTTTTAAATGTGAAGATTACGAAACCAGACTAGATCCACATAATATCCATCCAGCGGATAATATTTCAATTACTTACGATAAACACAAACCTTCCGAGGAAGAGATTGAGATCTATACAGACGGATCAAAGATTAACGATCAGGTTGGTGCAGCTATAGTTGTATTCTATTATAACGCAGAGATTTTTAATAGAACAATTAGGTTGTCAGATTTTGCCACAGTGTACCAGGCAGAGGTCACAGGAATACAAATGGCCCTAGAATTCATTTCCACCATTGGACCATGGAATAAAATCAACTTAAACACAGATTCTCTTTCGGTGCTTGAAGCACTCAACACTTTTAAAACAAGTAAACAAGAAATTCTTGCAATTAAAAACGACATCTTAGAAATGAGCAAAGAAAAATCCATTACACTCCACTGGATTCCATCTCACACTGGAATTCAGGCGAATGAAACAGCTGATAGTTATGCTAAAAAAGCTACAACGAGACCTAACATTGAAAAAATTCCAAAGAAATCCTTTAAACAATTAAAAAATGCAATTTCCAATGTGCAAATACAGATTTGGCAAGAGCGTTGGGCTTCGTCCACAACAAAAAACGGCAGACATACAGAAAAACTAATACCGGCGGTTTCAATTCATACGAAAAAATTTAGTCATTTTATTGTACAATTTTTGAGAGGACACGGTAGATTCCCAGCGTACTTTGTACGGTTTGGGAGGAGCTTGAACATCAAATGCCCTTGTGACGCTGTGGGAGATACTTTACACTACGTAGTGAATTGCCCATTCTCAGAAAAGTATGCAAAAAAACTAATTTATGATAAAGACAATCTGTCCACAATTTTAAACAAAGAGGAAAATTTATGTCTCCTTCATTCTATTTATCAGGAGGTTAATAACCTCGTTCTACAGGTTTAGTCCTGTTTTTTTTTCCTCTCTTTTTTCTGCTTGTCAATTCCTGTTAGAATTTAGAGCCGACCAAGTCTGCGGCAGCATGAAACCACGTCATCGAAACTGTCTTGCACATTTTATGATCCTCCGGATGGAAGCATCGATGTACGAGAAAGTGTATATATGTATATATATAAAGAAAATATAGTACACGAACATCTCATGGGCCCTCAGCGCTATCCTGACAATGGACTCGTCTCCGGGACCAGGGGCGAGGTGTCCCGTAATCAAGAAGAAGAAGTGTTGACAAGAAGAGGAAATCGGCGTATATTATGGCAAAAAAAAACCAAATTTTACACCAAATAAAAATTTAAGAAATTAATCATTATATGATGGCAATTTTTATCATGTAATTTTTCCCCTAACTTTATTAATTTTTAAAAATATTTTAGGTATACTTTGCATTGCTGCGTTTATAGACGACTTTTTTTGCTTAATTTGTGCTAAAAGAACTGCCGTAGTCAGGATCCACTTACGTTTTCCAGTAACCCTCTGATTTAAGCAATCGGCAAATCCATTTGGATATTGAATCAAAATTTAGCTGCCGGTAATTATCTAGATTATTTTGCTAAAACTTTAGCCATCAAACCAGCCTTTGAAGTCGCTAAAAGAACAATTATGGCATCCTTTCCACAAATTGGGGGCTCATATTTTAAGTAAACATACACAACTACAGCAATAGAAACATCAAATTTAATGTTTTCTAAGTATCCTTAAGTCATAACATTAAAAAACTCGACTTTAACCGGGAGAACGCACTCTACGACGAAAAGTACCATGAAGACGAGCAAGGGGGTGTGTCATACTCCGATTCATTATTTCGCTATTTAAGCAAAAATATCAATATTTTTTTGCTATGTATGTTCCAAATGATTCATGCAAGCAATTCTAGTTATACAAGAACGAATTTCTAAAAGAAAAATTTAGCAAATAATACATTATATTATTCAGCGCATTGCGAACTAATAAGAAAAAAGAATTTTTACATCCATGTTTTCTATACTTTTTAGAAAAGAATCATCAAAAATAATCATCGTTATACAATGTGGATAGCAAATTACTGCTTCTAATTTTCTTAGGAACAAGGCTATTTTTTTAAAGAAATCTAAATAAAGAATTCTGCCGGGCTTCTCCTTAGATCCAATGAATTTACGGCGTAATTCACTTTTATTTTTCAGAATAGCATCTACAATTTTAAGCTTTTACTCCAAGAGTTTTGCGAAAGCGGATAAGACATGAACTATCCGAATAAAGTTACATTATGTCCAGAATTACATAACATTTATATGAACCTCATGACATTTTTACTTGTACTGTTACCCAGTTTAAAAGTCTTGTACATGAAAGAAATCTCCATTTTAGATGTATAGAATGTTCTTGAATACATTTGTTTCCTCACCAAAACTTAAATAGCGAGAAATCATCATCTCCCTGTCCCTAACACGCTCACTCAATTGAATAAAGAAGCATAACGCGAGGGCGCGCAATGGGGTGTTTAAATCCCTTTCGCTGAATTCCAATTAATAAAGGAATTTTTTCTTTAAAACACTTTTGGTATGTTGAATATGACCTTAAAGGCTGCTAGCATGGATTTAACTCATTTCAACTCAAAGGAAGTCAGTATTTTTCACATTTTCGTGGCATGGGGTATCAAATACCCCCCTGCCCGTCCTCGCGGGTTAGACATTAATAACGTCTTCAAATAGAGAGTTAAAATTGTCCATCGTCCCTGGAAGTATGTCGGTATAGAGGAAGTTCTACATTATCGTAAATAAACAAAACAGAAACTCGCCCATACAGACGCACGTAGCGAAGATGCGAAATACATTTTATGTGTGATATCGTTGTTAATATTACGAACTGATAGTGCTAGCAGAAGTGAGATGCTAACTGCATTTAATTGTTTACGTTGCATCTTATAAATCTGGCATTTTTTTTGGCGTAGACTTACGTCTCTCCATAGTGGTCTAACGGTGTGTCGGAAAAGGAAAAAAGTATGACGCTTTTCGCGCTAAAGTTAAACGCTTATAGCAATCACGCTTACAACGCGAAAAGCGTCATAATGTTTTTCTTTCCCGACTCACCATTAGACCACTATGGAGAGAAATAAGTCTAAGTCAAAATTAAGGAAATTGTAAGGTTAAAATAAACACTTAAAAGCCAACTTCTACGACCAGCTGTTCGCCAGGAACATGAATAGCCTGTAGCAACGCTCCCAAATTGGCGAAATAAACTGCCGAATTGGCGAAATAAACTGCCGAATTGGCGGTTGTAGTGGCTATGAAACTCCGCCAAAGTTTTATTTTGCGTTATATCTTGAAAATGAGGGTGATACGAGGCAAGCGACAGTTGATGACATATCTAGACGCCATAAATTTTCATATGAAATGAAAATTATCGAAATCGGTCCAGTGGTTGATGCTAGAGGAATCTGTCGAGGTTTTTCCGCATAGAGAATATACAATGAAGCATTTTTTTTCGATATATCTCAAAAATGCTGGGTGGCGGGCAGCAGGAAACCATTCGTGACGTACACTATGTACCCAAAATTATCCGGACACTTTCAGATTTTCACATTTTTTTAGAATTTCTCCGGAAAGATTTAACTGACTGCCTTTAAACTTTGGCCATGTGGATAATAGACTGTAACTCACATTTTACATTGAAGATTCGGTCCTGAGGGCAATTAGGGGACCGTCTACAAACTGATGAAGACAAAAACTGTTTTGCCCCCCCCCCGCTTCACAGAATACTGATAACAAGATAAAACTTTCAGAAATGGTTATACTTAATGTGCATAATATTTACAGGAATTTTGGTAAACTCAGTACTAATATTTGGGAAGATATAAAGGTTTTCTTAAAACATTTCAAATTTTCCCATCTATTTTTTGCTTATAGCATGCAGATTTTTATGTTATATTATACGAAGCTTACAGAAAAAATGACAATATGTTAGAAAAGCATTTTGGAAAAATTTGTTTGAATATTACAGGAAATATGAGCATTTTTAGTAAATAATGTTTTACTGCGCATGCGCAAAACAGAGTGTAATTTTCTTTCACAACTTTAAAGCCAGATATATGGGACAAATTATACAAAAAAAATTCAGTTCGATATCATTAGTATTCAGAAAAATATCGGCATTACAATCAGCAGAATTTTAGCTCCTGTCGAAGAGAAGCTAAAAGATGAGGGGTTGTACACAAATTGATATTTTTATACATATATATGTTTGAATAGTTATATTGAATTGTATAGTGGCTAGAATTTGCTGAATACCAACGAACACTTATCAATTACGTGCATAACTTAAATTCCAGCTAATTAGGCACTATAAATAACAAAAATTTAATTAATTTAATTATATTATTTACATGATTATTGACAAGTTACATATTGTTACAATTTTACGGCCAAACTATATTTTCAAATATATTTCTTTTATGGCCAAACGATTTTTTTCTAATTAATTTCTTTTCTTAAAATATTTTAATAATTCTACAAATATATTTTTATTCGTTACAAATATTACAAGTGTTCATGGGTATTCAGCAAATTCTAACCACTATAATTCAAAGATATAACTTTGAAAAATATCAATTTGTGTACAACCCCTCATCTTTTAGCTTCTCTTCGATAGGAGCTAAAATTCTGTTCGTTGTAATGCCGATGTTTTTCTGAATACTAATGATAATGAACTGACTTTTTTATAAAGGTTTCCCTATATATCTGGCTTTAAATTTGTGAGAGAAAAATTATGCTATGTTTTACTCCGCATGCGCGGAAATAGCATAATTTTTCTATGTTTCGCGCATGCGGAGTAAAACATTATTTCCTAAAAATGCTCATATTTCCTGTAATATTCAAAATTTGTTTTAAAAAGTTTTACAAAATGCTTCTCTAACATATTGTCATTTTTTCTGTAATTTTCTTATAATATAACATAAAAATCTGCATGTTATAAGCAAAAAAAAGGCGGGAAAATTTGAAATGTTTTAAGAAAACCTTTATATCTTCCCAAATATTTGTTGTGAGTTTACGACAATTCCTGTAAATATTATGCACATTTAACATAACCGTTTCTGTAAGTTTCATCTTGTTATCAGTATTCTCTGAAGCGGGGTGAGCCAGAACAGTTTTTGTCTTCATCAGTTTGTAGACGGTCCCCTAATTGCCCCCAGGACCGAATCTTCAATGTAAATTGTCAGTTACAGTCTATTATTCACATGGTCGACGTTAAAGGCAGTCAGTTCAATCTTTCCAGAGAAATTCTAAAAAATGTGAAAATATGAAAGCGTCCGGATACTTTTGGGCATATAATGTATCTAGGGATCATAAGCTTTCATATGAAATAAAAATTGCCGAAATTAGTCCAGTGGTTAGGGATGGGGGACTATTTCATTTTTTTCCTTTATAGAATGTACAGTGGAGAAGTATTTTTCGATTTCTCTCGAAAATGGTTGGGGGGGGCGGGCCCCAACGACCTTTGATGGCATATCTAGGGGTCATGAGCTTCCATCTCTACTAATACCAAAGGAGAATGTGTGTGTGTTGATCTCCACAGGGCAGACCGCTGGACCCAGAGCTACAAGATTTGGCACAACATTCCTTGAAGGGTGGGAATGTGCACCTCGGAGCCCCTTTGTTTAAATTTGAATTAATTAAAAATTCGACGAAAATTCGGTGTTTTGCCTTAATAACTTTGGAATATATTACGGAAAAAATATTTTTCACCATCAAATAAAAATATTTTCATCATTTCAAATATTTTTCACCAGTACAAGAAATTACCTTTTCAATGCCATCAATTAAATTGCTGTACAATTTTTACTCTAATTTTAATAATTTTTAAATTATATTTTTTGGCATAATTTACAACAATACTTTTCATTTTTGCAACGCAATTCAAACCGTTTTGATTGTTTAAACAAACATTTGATTGCGTATTTCTCTTTCATTGTTGAAAGTTAAGGTAATATCGTAATACATTTTGCTACCATATTTTATTTCATCACTTTTGTTTGGGAATATGCAAACTAAGCTTGGAGATATTACGTATATTGAGAAAGATATTCAGTGAGCTGAGTTATTATGGTTGCTATTTTTTCATTCTTTTTTCAGCATGTTTTAATCCAGCTAACATGCCGCTGGCCATAAAATGTTCCGCACTCTTTTCATGTTGAAATCGAATGCATATTTTACAAAAGGAATAAGAAAGTGAAGCTAGCGCCGACAACGTGCAGTTAGTTGTTCATAACATAGTCAGTTATTTGACTCCATTAGGGACATTTATGTCGACAATGAACAGAACAGGCACAAGGCCACTAAAAGAACATGGGATAAATATCTACCACAATCTGAAGTTTAAAATTACATCGTTAAAGGAACCATGAATATAAAATGATGCAAGATTCAATTGAAATCATATTCTCGGCGAACAAGCTGGTCGCCGAAGGTGTCTAGTATGAAATAAAACTCACCGAAATCTGTCAAGCGGTTGGTTCTGGGGGACTGGTCCCCTGGGTTTGCCAATTATTTTAAATATACTGATATAAGGATTTGACTTTCGTATTTATTTACGAAAACATTTAATAGCATAATATTTTTTAAAATGAGTTTTACTTATTAATAATTATCCTTGATTTTTTATTTATATTCAAATATCAATCTCTCGAAATGCCTTTTTGCTGCCGAAACACGTTTAAAACCCGTTTGCAGTTTCTGGAAGTTAACAAATGCTGTACTCGTGAGAGTACATTCCTTCCTTCATGGCAAGGCATAAAAAGGATTGAGAAACATTGATATAATTTTTTTTAATTCAAACACTGCGTTTACTCATGGTTATTAAATAGAATTCATCACGAAACTGTGAGCTATATTATAGTTTAAAATTACTCTTTGCAAACATGAATCAAGTTAAATAAAAGTTTATGAAAACATATTTCAGTAGAAATTTAAATATCGGTTTTGAATTGCTGAACGAACCACATTTCCCTACTTCGTTTTACAAATAAAACACTATTCTATATTCCTAATCTCCACTCTCCAATTACACTTTATTTTCATTTTATACCTTGCAAGTGAAAAATCTTCTTAAAAATATAACAAAAAGCTTTCAAATGAGAAAAATATCCATTCAAAGTGTAGCCTTTTCTCTC
>BGPR01019130.1:0-29771 GCA_013235015.1 Araneus ventricosus
ACTGCTTAATGTCTTAGACGTAGTTTGTTAAAGTTTAAAAACAATCGTTACGTAACAATTAAAATGAATAATCTCCTTCGGTGGTAGCAAACCTTAAAAGCCAAAACAACATCCCTCCAAGCGAAACTAATTCATTCCACAGGCGTGAAGATTTTAAAACGATAACAGCTTAAAAGCCACTGGAGCTTTTTCGAAAACTCACCCTCACCAACCTGTTGAATCTTCACTAATTGCAAAACAAAAAACCTCTCCTAATCTGACACGGATCGCGACGGCCATTACGCTCGTCTGACTTCTCTATCTCATCGCCGGATCTGAGCGAGTGCATTCGAACGGACGGACGGACAGCGGCGAAGGATCAAGAGGGTGGGGGAGGGTCGATCTGATTTCGACCGGAAACAATCAGAGCAGGCGACAGGAAGCAGGCGAAAGCGAGATTGGGACATGCAAATCATTCTGGCATTGTTTGTCGCTTTATCGTTTGGCATCAAATTAAGCGGTGAAAAGAAAAAGGAGGCAAGTGGATATCGTTTGGGATCAAACTGTGATAATTAGAATGAAAATGGAGGAGTGGTATCGGAATCGTAATCTAAATCTAAGAATCGTATTGGAGATTGTTTAAATTTACTGGAGGATTAAAAGACGAGAAATCGTAATTCTGATAAATGAGTAGAGAAAATGAAGGGACACCCACCACCTGTCACCTGAAATCGAATGGTTTTGTTATTTTAATAGAAGTAAGTCAAATTTATGATAAAACAAACTTCTTAGATTTATTTGGTTTGGGCGGAGTTGGAAAGTTAGAATTCGTGCCCAGTTCTCCTTCAAGGAATTTCGAATGGTAACACCTATGAATAATACGAAGTACCTTGATAATGTACATAAAAAAAGAGTTGTTTAGAGGAGATGGGAGCAAAAAAGCACTGCTCTGGAATAGAGAACATTAAATATTAAGTTCAAATAAAAAGAATGCCAAGAAGGGAAAAAAAAAAAAAAAAACGCTACATAACGTTCAGTATGTACAAATTGTGATACGTCCTTTTTGCATCTTTGGTGAAAACATAGCTGTGTGTTTAAGTGAGTTTGACATTTTTTGAATTGAAAATACTGAATAGTAAAAAAACTGAGATCAATATTAGTTTCTTTGTTTTTTTACCCCACAACCTTCCAATCCAATCGACATTGACAAATACTGAACATAATTTATGACAGAAAAAAAAAGAATCGTTAATTTCTGATTTTGTACATTTTATTACTAAAATAACGTTTTTTAAGCAAGTAATGATTTATCGGAATTCTAATTACTACGAAAAGTGACTTAACTACCTTGACTTTTCAAAATTGTCACGAAAATGTTGCGTTACTGTACAGAAGTCAGTGGCGTAACGACAGGGGGGCAAGGGGAGTAATGACGCCCCGGACGCCAGGTTTAGGAGGCACTTGGAGGCAAAACATTATTGAGTTTGTAGCGGTTACAATCAACTGCCTTCTCCTTTCTATGGTAGGTGGCGCTACTGGAGCCATCTTTTTCCCATGATGCCTCTGTGTCATTCTAGTCTGTGTGCTTGTCTCGTGATGTTGTTCTCTGTCTCGTCTTGTGTCTTGTAACTTTAATGTTCTGTGTTGTGGAACGTAGCCTAATAAAAATGGTTCCTAAAATTGAATGGATTCTTCAGCAGCACCACACACAAACTTGAGTCTCGTCCCTCTATAAGTTTATATTATTTTTAAAACAAAATATGAAGAGAGAGCTTGAAAGTAAGCCATGGCATCAGTTACGCTTTCCAGGCCACTGATGACGACTGGGGTAAAAAAAATCATGCTATGGTCCTACCCTCACAAAGCCACAGGTTATGTTCACAAAACTTTACTGCGTTTATGTCATTTTTTTAAAGTCAAGTACGTTGAGGGAGCGAAAAAATACCATGCCCCGGGCGCTACTTGCCTTCGCTACGCCACTAAATAGTAACACAACATTTTTCGTGACAATTTTGATGGAATAAAAAACGTAAAAGAATTAATAAGATTATGTAAAAGAGAACAATACCGGATGGAAAGAATTAAATATTTCGATTCTCAGCACAGTAGAGAAAAATCAGCGGGAGATTCCCCACCATATTTTCCTATACTAACACAATATGCAGTGGCGTAGCGACTGGGGGCAAGGAGGTATAAATGTCCCGGGCGCCAGTCTTAGAGGGTGTCATGGGGACAAAACGTTACTGCATTTATGCCATTTTTTAAAAGCAAATATGATGAGAGAGCATAAAAATAATACTATATCCATTGCGCCATTTACCCTTGAGATGAAAAAAAAATCATATTATATTTTGGGCGCCACTTGCTATCGCTACGCCACTGGCCATGTTGACAAAATCTTAACGCATTTATATCACTTTTCAAAGTAAAAACGATGAGGTGGCGAAAAAATACCAAGCCTCGGGCGCTGAAGTCACTGATGATGGTGACAATATCCTATTTTGACCCGACCCTCGCTACGCCACTGTCAATAGGACTCATTTTATGATATAGTGAAGAGTATTGAATATGCATTTTGGACCTCTACCCTTTCACCGATTGAGTTCAAAATTTGGTACAGGTGTAGTGCTTCGGGGCTCCAAATCGCTTAACTGTATGGTTATCGCGCAGAGCTTGGCGACATTTCTTTTAATGCCGATAGATGGCATTACTTGGAACAGGGGTGTCTGTGACCGTCGGGGGTGACCGGTCACCGCAACCGAGAGAGATTTTGGAGAGGGAGGAGCAAGGTGGTTTTTGGATTGCTCTGCGCGATAGTCGTTTTGTATTCCATTTCTTGCTGAGTAGGAAGAACTGCATGTAAAATATATATTTCTCACTGAGGAGAATAAGAAATCATTTTCATAACATTGAAGGAAGCCCGAATAAAGACTACAGTTTGTAACCCAGATTCTTCATTGCCTGAAACTAACCATTGAACACTACAACAGGACTACAGTTTTGGTTTCAAGACCACATACCAAGTTTCAATTAGTCGGCTCGCTGTGTTTTTGAGTTATCGTGTTCACGTACACATAGATGGATAGTCTGCCCGTCAACGTATATGGTTCGATATTTGACACACATCTACCGCGCTATTAAAAAATACTAAAATTCATCCATCTAGCGTGTCGGGTTTTTGAGTTATAGCGTTCACATACACACGAATAAAGAGGCCGACAAACCATCAATGCGTCGATGGATTTGGTTCAATTTGGGCACACATCTAAAATTCTGGAGAAAAGTCATATCTTGATCAGGTATCTGAAGACATGACTGTTCGTTCAAAAAACCCGAGACTAACACTTTTGGACGATTCTACTACTGAAAGGGGTGATGGGCAATGAGTAAGACGAGCGCTTTTCCGGAATTCTGTGTCGAGTCCATTGTATTAGGCGTATACTTTTTAGTAATTCTTTTTTTCAGTTAGTATTTAGAGCAGATCAATAAATGAAAATAAAATGTTTCTGTATACTGCTAAGTAAAATGTAAACATTTTTCACTTCACCCCTATTTTGGTGAAATCAACTCCGCCTGACGCATGCGCAAAAGCGCGGAGGGTTTCCTTATCTGAGAATGATCAGTAGTTGAATTATCGTGATAACATGCGTGCGGACGGAAGGACAGACAGATTTTGAAGGATATTACCCAAATATCCGAGAAATATACTATTTTGGTGTCAAGAATGCATATTAAATTTCATTTATCTAATTTGTTTCATTTTCGAGTTATAGTGTTCACAGAAAAAGACAGACAAAGTTAATTCCCAAAAATATTTTTTCCGACTCTTAAACTTGTACATCAAAATCTCAGAGTCCAATTTTTTGAGGATTTATGATGCTTTATCTTTGTGAGCAAACTTAGTTACATTAACGAAGCAACACGAGGACTATTTGGGGACCACGTAATTTTGAACCGCGGTCAGATGACGACTTATTTAATAGCTCCAAAAGTTTCTTTTAAACCACTTCACTGGAATAGAGAAGAAATTTTATTTTTCACCAACCACGGTAGATTTCCAATATACTTTCATCGTTTCAAGTTGGCACCCTCACCATTTTGCAGTTGTGGCAAAATTGGTACCCCATTGCACTATGCTACATCATGAATATTTACTTTATCATGGCATATGAAGCTTCCTGCCATGCAACTTCAAGATCAATGGTTTAAGAATGTAGCCAATAACCAATTTTCAAGGAAAAACATTAAATTAATAATCAAGCATATTCATGAATATGATTTCCTGTTTAAACCAGAGTCATAGTGTCATCAGCTAATTGTTCCAGACCCAACAACTAATTGTTTTAGTGTGTTTTGAATGAGACTGATACAGTGAAACGTCTTGAACAGATAGACTGCTTGAACTGCTTTTATGTTATATGTTTTTGTTTTGATAGTTTTTAAGTTTAATATTATTATTATTATTCATATTTCTCATTTTTAATTCTGTACATTTCTGAAAATTGTAAATAGTTTTGTAAATTTTGTTTTTCAATAAACTGGTTCGGGCGTTTGGTTGTGGGGGGCGTCGGCTCTGGTGTTCGTGCTTTATCCACCTTGTGTCCAATTAAAACCGATGAGGTGACTCTAGTAGTCATAGGTATCGGGGGTTCAAGGTGGCTTTAGGTCAGATGACGAGGACGACAATTGAGTTGGCACCCCTTCTCCCTTTTCTATCCGCACCTCACCAGATTGCACCCTATTGGGTGGGCCGGGACGTAGTCGCCTTTGATCAGCACAGCGGGAGGGCGTTTGGCCGTCTACATATGATTCAGCGTGCAACAAGCCAACATACGAGGCGGATCTTCGGTGAAATCGGGTTTCGAGCCTGGAACCCTCTGTCCCCGAAGCCTGGATTTAGGCACTAGGCCACCGCGACCCCGTTTGTGTGCGAGAAAGTAAAAACAGTGTTCATAATGACGATATATCTAAATGGTATGAATTTAAGAATGTAGAAAAGGAAGGGTTCAAAAATGTTTGAAAAGTCAACTATCAGGATGATAGACAAACACAATTAAACCGTTGGCATGTAAAAAAATTCAGTCAAAGTGATGATGTATGTTAATTGCAATTTGTAGATGTTATATGATCGCAATATCTAAATCAAGGTGTCGCAGTAGATAATAAAGGCTGTCTTAAACTCCTAAATGTCAGTTTAATAAAGAATTCTGAGATAAAATTATTAATTCTTTATACACTTTTATTTAACTTGACTTATTTCATGTTTGTGAAGATAGAATTTTTTAGTCGCCTTTTCACTCACTTCCTAATGTGCTAGAGTTTCCAAATTTTGCGGATTCTTGATGACAATACACTATTTTAATATTTAGTTCAATGATGAAAATAATGAAATTTTGATTCCGTGCCAGTAGAACCACCTGATAGTGAATTTGAGTGAGGAATTGATTCCAAGATTCCATAATATTTCTGATAATGAATTCTAAATTAAAAACTAACAAGTAGAAAATAATTAAATTAACAAAAATTCATACTTTTTACTACACTAATAACAGGGTGTTTTTAAAAACTGTTTTTAAGATATTTATCGCAGATTTTTTTTTTTCGTTATTCGTTTCTCCATTTTCTAAATGCTGAGACCATATTTTCATGGTAGTATTTTTTTTTACAGCTACAGTAAATTTTCGATTACCAGTCAATTTCTGTTATCCATCATCATCTAAAAAGTAACGTAGTTTTATAGTATTAAATGCATTTCTGTACATTACTACTCTTGTATTGATGTTTATAATGATCGTTTTGCAAAATCAAGTACTTATACGTATGTATTCTTCTAATGTATGTATTATTCACTTCTAAGGGATTTTATGTTCATTTTCGTCTCAAGCCAGAAGAAATCACGTTACGGTACAGATGTACTAAGAGATTTCTGTTATCCGTCGCAGCCCTTGTCCGGACGGTGACGGATAATCGAAGTTTTACTGTCGAGAATGGCGTTACAGGGGGGCTCGGTCTCCCTGACGGGGGGGGGGCAAGAACCCAGCTCTACAAGTGATTGAAGGCATTAATTACTCCCTTACACATCAAAGCTCAAATGGAGTCCATTCTTGTTAGAGTAGGTCGCCTTCGCAGCAGTGGCGGACTGGCTCTTACTCATAAGTCAATACGGGCCCCCAGGATGCGTGGTGTATAACAGAGAGAAAGGAAAAACTTTTTCCTAGCAAATTTCCTGCGCCTTTTCTAAGCAAAATAACAAGTAGTCTCGTATTAAACCACACATCTTTTTCTGTGCAAGGTCAGGACGCAATAACCACAATATTTTATTCTTGGAGGCTCCCGGCAAGAAGGAGGGAAAACCCCTCTGTGCAGGAAGGATGCTTGTCCGCGCTTTTTGTTGCTGTTTATTCATTTTACTGTTGTAAACCTCAGGACAAGCGAACTCGCATATCTTCTAAAGTAAAAGAAAAAAAGTATTCGAGGTGCTCAGTTTCACATTTCATAGAATGTTTGCTTCAAATTCAGTAACTCTAAGCTCAACAGACAGTCCTGTAGAAGATCCTTGTCACTAAAACCGTATACGAAAAATTACGGGATTAAAAATCAAATAACCTTAATCACATTTTCATTAATTCTTAAAGGGAATTTTATACTAACCCTGCGGACGAGAAATTTATTCATTTAAATCAAATTATGAAATATGCAGCACCCATGGTTTCAGACTTGGTTACGACATTGAATTCTTGGTGAAAGATGCAGACGTGAAAAATAAAATTTCTGATTTCGAAGTCTTTTTCCTCTAACCTTGGTCAAAATACAATCTGGAAAGCTTTAATATACTCCTAAAGTCGCTCTAACCCAAGCCTCACGGTCAAGAGAATCCATGCTTTTCGCTGCGGGGCCATGGTCCTTTTCCCAGCTATCTCTACAGATTCCGGCTTCATCATTCAGATATCTGCGCATGCGAGAAAAGGGAGACACTACGCAACTTTTTGTCATCTTACGTCATCTTTTCATTGTACCAAACCTACAAGTGCAGAAAATACTCTACTTTGGTGGAAAAACTCAATTTTAAATAAACTATCAAGAATAAAACTATCTAAACTGATATCTTTCTTCACTGACAATGAGAACCTCACCAAACAGAAACCGGACGCAACCAGTTCATCCGACTCCGGCCCAGATTTTTCTCCTTCACCAAGACCTCAGACTGATGGTCTTAGACTCTCTAGAGGTCCAATACCAAGGACCCTAATCAGTCCTCCTGCAAGTTTTTAAAAACAGTAAACTTTTGGGGCCTGTCTTAAAATTGTTTCTGTTTCACGAGTTTTTCTTTTCACCTGTAAATAGCTCATTTTTCATTGCTTTTATAGTTTTCACATGTATTTCGTCCATGCTTAAACATTGTCTGTAATCTTTTATTCTTTGTTCAATAAAAATTCTAAGCACACCCATCCAAACTACAAACCGGAGATTTTGATCTCTGGAGTCAGGGGTGTGTCGTAGTGTAAAGTAAAATGTACAAGGGGAGGGGCGTAATGAAGATCCTCTGCAATTTTCGCCAAATCTTTATTTCTCAACTAGTTGAATAACCCGGTGTGTGAACGGGGTATAAAAATTTGCCTTGACGGGGGCCACAGCATCCCCGACAGGGGGCACTGTCCCTCTCCCCCCCGGATACCTCACTGGCGCCACCCCTGTTTACTGTATCTAACAGAACAAGGATACTTTAAGTCTAACCAACCACTAAGTTTTGCGATTTAATTCTAAGTTCAAAAGAGAGCTTCGTATACACTCAGTTCAGTCTAAAAATACTAAAGTGTCCAATCGTGCATCTTAAGCGGGCCGAGGGCTTTTATTGAGAGGAGTTTTCAAGCTGCTAGACACGCCTCCCGCGTTATGGCTTGGTGACAGTCCGCTCCGTGTCGCTACTCTAAAATTACGTTTCGGGTTCTTAAGAATATCAGCAGCGCGAAGTAACAGCTTGTGGAAAATGTCAAGAGTTTATGCAGTAGAGCAGAGATGCTAACAGGTCTCATTTTTCGTCACGTTCATTGACACTGAAATTTTGGTAAAAATATAATGCTTCCATCACGAGAAGATGGTTGTGACGTAAGTATCAAGTGATATCGGATGGGTCTACTTTGAAAAGAAACGTAAACACAGTCGCATTTATTGCAACCCAATTATTTCTCTGCGATCAGCTTTCCGTTTCGTACTTTTCTGTCTCTCTGCAAATGTGCTTGAGAAAGTGCAAAAGAATTCAAGATTCAGCTTGATTATAATCAAGATTCAGCTTGCTTATATAAACATAAAACAATGCTTTCTCTTTGTATAATTTGTCTACGAGAAAGTAAAAAGAAAGGAAATGCATTGGTGAAGGAATGAATTTCAATATAGTTAATGGACTTTTAATAGAAAGATATAACATTAAAATAAATAAACTAAAGCATTCACATCCAATCGAACTTTTTTATAGTAGCATATTCCCGGCAAATACCTGAAAAAAAGGAATAATTTCTTGCCTATCTAATGATTGAGGCCTCTCTGGCCTTGAGGCGGAGTCTCAACTTTAAGCCAAACACTTTTCAGGCGAAAGTCCGAAAATAGTTGTGATAGGCAACATGGATTTTGTATTTTAATTGGGCCATATGGATTTTGTATTTTGATTGGGCCGTATGGATTTTGTATCCATATATGTCATATGGATATGGATTTAGCTTCGATTTCAATACAAAATTTTAAATTAAAAAAAAAAAAAACTTGCAAACGTCTTATTTTTGCAATTGTAATTTTATTATCTGACCAAAATGCATGTTTATTTTGATCGAATAATAGAATCACAATTGCAAAGAAATTTCGATCCTAAAAACGCAACTGTCCATAAATAAAATGCGTACCAAGTAAAATATTTTTCCTTAATTATTCGATTTAACTAATAATTCACTATAACAATAATTCAAATTAGAATCCTCACTTTCGCAATCTTCCTGAGAAATTGAGCAACAGAAAACACGTTTTAAAATTTCAGCTTCCATCTCGCCGGTCGTTACAAAACCATTAAACCTGACAAACAGGGCAAACACATCAAAGAATCGGAAACCGAAAATTTTCCCCACAAACGGTGATGTCATATCACGATTGACCAATCACCAACAGAGGCAATTTCCACTGAAGCTTTTGTTGCCATTCGCAGCAATGAAAAGAATAATGACCGCCGGAATGGAAGTCATTGAATGACTTTCCTGCAGCGGCGGTATCGCAACAATTCACTCATAACAGCCGATGACACAATGAACCTTATTCACAGGCGAAACTTAACCTTGGTCAAAGCGGGTGGCAACACAATTACGACTTGTGTTGTCTTCCCCTAAAAACGTGACATAGATCCCTTCGCTTCCACCAGGTTTTTCTTTTTCGTAGTTTGGCAGCACTGTTTATGCAACAACCTTTATGCTTGACACTGAAATCGCTTAGCATTCACAAGCGCGCCAAATGACAATAAAAATGAGGCAATCTCTCTTTGTATCGTTTCTGAATGCTTAATGTGTTGTTTTGAACATTCTGTGTTGCAGCTTTTCTCCTGCTACAATGAAACGAAGTGTTTTGCGAGTGATTCAGTCCCAATTATGCAATCTTCGATGATGTCTACGAGGAAAAAGTAATCACCTATTGAATGATTATTAATCTATAATTTAAGCATTTGCTGGGGACCAACGAACTTTTCAAGTAGTACAGATTAAAATGTTATGATTATTCTCCACGTATAAATACGTATTCATCTTTTATCTAAGCAACAATAGTGAAGTTTATTAAAGAGTACTTCTTAAATTAGCTCTAGAAATTCAAGGTTTTATATAGATTCGTAATACAACGACCGATAAGAAAGTTTCTGTTTTCTGTCAAATATGTTTAGTTTAAAAGTGAAAATTTTCGTAATAACAATCATTCAGCAGTTTATTTTGAAAATGGGAATTTTCGTCTAGCAATTATTCAACATTCGTCATCGATGACAGGTAAAACCAATCTATGATCTAATCATCAGACGACAATACTGTGGGTTAATGGTTAAAGAACAATATGAACTGCGAACAACTTGGAAAACAACGACTTACGTGAAAGAAATTTCAACGAAAACATATTCTAATAACGAAAAAAATGTTCGTATGACGAACATATCACAGAACAAACAAAAGACGAATCGTTGAAAACGACGAACATCGTCTTCGAATGGATTGTGTTCTTTAACTAATCATCCACCGTATATCGTATTAATACGATTTAAAATTTAATTATATTAACAGGTTCTCGTTATATAGGTTTTATAAAATTTTTAACAAGTTCTCTGATGAACTTGACATTTTTAATATGTCTCTTGGTGTTTTTAATCGAAATGTTTGCGTCTTTTAAATACATGATGTGTTTTATTTTGCCTTTTTACAACATTTTAAATTCTTATGCGTTTTGATTTTCCGTGCTCTTATGTAATCGACCATTTTTTTTAATGTTTTTTATAGGTTTTAATTTTTATACTCTGTTTTTGGCGCCGTGTTGGAATTTATTTTTATCTTAAGTGTTGCATTTTTTTTTTAAATCTTAAGTGCGTATTTACGTTTTTAAACTTTTAAACTCCTGTTGTGTTTTTAGAAGATTCGGTGCTTGCGTGTTTTGACTTTTTAACCCTTGCCTTTTGAAAATGGTCTTTTCTTAGAATCATAGTGTGTTTTAATGTTTTTGTGATTATGTGTTTTCGTTTTTAATTATATATGCGTTTGCAAAATTTTTATGATTTTGTGTATTCTCTGTGTTTAACTTTTTATTTTCTAGCGCATTTTTTTATTTACTCGTTGTGGCTTTTGTTCTTTGTGTTTTTGTTGTTTATAGCACTCTGCAAATGGAGTTTTCTCTGTAGTGTGCTTTTCTGTAAATAAATAAATGACTCTATCATTCACTGTGTGGTAAGACGCGCGAAGATGTCCGTATCGTTGAACCTGCAAAATGTTTTGTTTTTCTTTGCACCATGTAAATATTCATGTATCTTTCATTAAAAGTCATTCATTATCGTTCATGCAGCCCTTCGTTATTTCATCCTGAAATACTTTCTTTGAATCACTGTGACTACCAACTCAGGTAAACGTTTCTGTATGAGCAGTTGCAGCTGTAGGAAAAGTCGCATATATTTATAAAAAAAAAAAAACCCATCGATTTTTATAATTTTACCCAACTAAATATGTATTATAAGCATTTTAAGGCAAAATCTGTCTAATCCGGAATTTCGGCGATGCGGACAGGGTCCGGTCCCATCTAATCCGGATTAGCGGGACTCTACTGTACCTACCAAGAACAGAAGAGTCTCGTGAACCAATATCAACTCTGAATTAAATAAAAATATTTAATCGAAAAATGTGCTCTGTTGTTTTCACGATTGCTAGGTGTGAATTTGTTCCGTTGATGGCGGGATGTCATGGTCAGGCGGATACGCGACACCCAGATGACCATACAGCAGAGGTGCGAAAACCGCGAGTCACGATCCCTCTGGGGGGTAACGAGAAAATTTAAATTCAAAGAAATTTATTTGACAATAAAAAATATTAAAGCTTTTATTCAAAAAACGTGTTCGCGACTCCACCAGGAGTCGCGAAAAATTTTACACAAAGTGAGAGGGTCGGAAATTGCTCACCACCGCCATGCAGTGAGTGTTCATGGAATCTCCAGGCCGATTAGACAGTTGTGGTAATGAATGCGCTGTTAATCTTTCTCTACTTTTTTTGGCTCGTTTACGCATTTTCATCGTTAGAGTCACATTTGTGTTTTTCTGTACGATAGTTTCATTATGGCGATTGAAAGAAAATGATGTCGTTCCCATGGATGAGCTCGACAAACAGCAAAGTGAGGTCAGAGATGCTAAAATGATTCATAAGAAAGGACTGATGTTATTGCAGCAGCCTTAAAGAACACTGAATAGCAAGAGGAAACCTCAGAAATTTATCTCATGGACTTGATGCTTTTCAGCAGATAGCGAGATATAGTAGCTAGAAAACATCGAGATGCAGAGAATCAACTTACTATCACAAACTTTAAAAAAAAAAAACCTCTACTTGTTTTGTCTTTATCGACTTAGGTAAATGCGGTTTTACTTTTTTCGTTCAGATGGATCTAGGTTAGCGGTTCCCAACCTTTTTGGGTGTGCGGACCACCTGTTGTGTCAAAAATATTTTGAGGTCCACTCACTAAACATACAAGTAAAAAAAATGCATATAATACATTTATAAATATATTATGGGCACATATATATCAGTAATTAGTAAAGATTACTCTAAAAGGAATTTAAAAAATATACTAGCCGATCCCGAGCAGAGAATTTGCTCTGCGTTATATGCACACCTTGCATTTTCTGCCAGATTAGCGCATTCTGGCTCCTGATGCTTCAGCTCGCCAAAAATATAGCACGTGTCAAATATCGTCAAGAAAGAAATTGAGCCAAGCTGGTGATTCAGCGCTCCAAGAAAATTCGCCAAAACAAAAAAAAAAAAAAAAAGTGCAAAGTGGTGTGCGTATAACAGAATAGTACCTGTAACTTCAGGACCTACGTCGAGGTCAAGTTAACTTTACGGCATGTGTAGAGGCGAGATTTACTAATCTCGTCGCTGAGGTATTCGGTTCATAGAAAGATTGATACTCAAGTGCTTCATATTAACTAGTACGATACTACACTACTCAGCTTCTCAACCTATCATGCTGTATTCCACATACATCAGAAGTACTCATTTGTGAGAAACCACAGAGCTGGTGACAAACTCAAAGCAAGACTACTCGATAACAAAATAACAAATTTAATAAAACAACAACTAAATTAAAATCCTAAATCAAATCATAAGATCATTAAACATACTAGCTATGAAATGATACAAAAAGAAGAAGAAGGGAGTGAACAGAAGCAAACAGTCTTTAAGTACTGCAACAGGCTCGTCGCTATTGGTCGATTGGTGACATCACAAAGAGGGCGGATTCGATCTGCATATAATTACAATTCAGGATATTGCCAGATGCCGCGATGATACCACATACCTAATATACGATACTCAAAATAGTAAGCTCCTAGGTGTTCAGCTCAATTTGTGAATTTAACACGCTGACTTAAACTATTTTAATATTGATCTGAACGTTCTTTGGTTCGCCTAAGCCCAAATGTTTCATTTCTAATTGATACGTATGAAGTCATGTCTAACATGGATACCGGTTTTGTTTTGTAAACAAACCATCGGCAAAAGAGAAATTGACCTCTTTACTGTTCCACGGACGTTAGCGTTATATATATATATATATATAATTCTTTATAAATTGATTGATTGACACCCTTACTGGCCCAGCCTATACAGAAGTGTGTCATGTCCAACATGGGCCAGTGGGAAAAATAGACAATTTCCGACACCACGACAAGCCTCAAGCCCCACAGAAATATTGTTTATAAAGCAAATAAACTAGTGACGACTCTTGAAGCTCCTTCGACTCTTGACTAGTGTTCCGAGGCCCACTAATACTCTATCCCCGGCCCACGAATGGGCCGCGACCCATAGGTTGGGAACCGCTGATCTAGGTAATTTAGGGACAGATTTCCCATCGGGTCAACCTAGGCCATGACCTAGGGCGGAAATATAAAAGAAGTTACAATAAAATATTTGCAAATTTCAGTATCATTTTGAAAGCTCTATACGAAATACTGTTTTTTAAGCACATCCATACACTTTAAATAACCTGGTGGCACATATTTACGCTGCCTATCATTATAACTGCGGTGAATGCACCAGATGAGAGGGCGCATAATTAAGTGCTTCGGCTTAGGGCGTAGAATCGTATAAGTCCAGCACTGGTAATTAGGTTACTGGTTATGCAAATTCTCGTTTTGTCTCCCATTACAGTATTCATAAAAGAGATCAAGTTAAATACATGTCGTAGGGTATTTTACGGAAAAAGTGTCAGTCTAGTTTTTCTTTCCCCATTATCTGACATTGGCACTACCCGTTTATGCCAGAAAATTGAAGGGTTAATAGTTAAAGTAAACCAACTCCGTGAGATTCATTTCTGAGAAAAGAGATCTCACAGTTGATTAGCTGCATTCAAAATGATCGCGGACTTCTAATTGTTCTTGCTGCCTGATGGCTACAAATTGAACTATGGATTTGAATCATTATTCCACACAAATATAACATTTCTACACTGTCATGAGATGCAGAATGGTCAAAACATACATTTGATTTACTTTAACTCTGAACCCTCTAACTGAGAATCTACTGAATATGAAAAGTGCAGGCAGTTCGAGTAACTTTAAATTTATTTATAAACCCTTTAAAGGGCTATTTTTTTCTAGTACTAGTATAATAAAATAACTCTGGGACTGAGATTAATTTTAAAAAAAGAAATTCATTTAGCTTAGTGGATAACATTAATTTTTGTTAATTAATTTTATTAATTCATAATTAATTACCATGTCAAGACAGTTCGTTATGGCTTGAGATAAGAAATTGGATCATCTAGGCTTTTGTTTCATTGAAACATTTGGCAAAAACATTCGCCAATCTTAAAAACGTTATTTAAAAATTGATGAATTTGGTGAGAATTATACTTCCCACGGCCATAGAAAGGGTTAAATATCTAAATGACTGAATAGAAATTTTTAATTTTATGTTACGCGCATTTTTATAGAAATGCGACTTCTTTTGGAGCTGATCCTATAAGATAATGCATGTATAGGTATAGATGGTAGATACCTCCAAGCATTTCTCCGACATTCACCACCTGGTGCATTCTGCGGTCATTGCGCTAATGAATGCTTCCCTTCCAAGCAAAAACTTTCTATGTTTTTAAATTAAATAAGGAGAGGACAACAAAGTTCATCATTATTTTACTGAATTTGTAAGAAAGCAAAGAACGATTTCTTTTACGATTCAAAATCGTCTCGAATCTTTTATAAAGAAATTCTTGCATTGAAATGAACTTCGATATTTTATCTTTGTTGTATGAAAACTTTGGCACTTTTGTTTACCATAAAAAATATATGCTATTACGATTTTTTTTATTTTTTGCTCGTATATTTTAATTTTATTCAATTCCTACTATTAGTTCACACTCTCCCTATATATATTTATTTATATATCTTGTTCAAATTTTCAATCGTTAATAAAATACTTTTTATTCATCCACTCAAGTTCAAATACATTTCTTAAAACTTGTAGTGGATGACACTTGATGTTAATACAGTTTTTTCAAATATTAATTCATTAATTAAATTTAATTAATTAACTTTAGTTCGATATGGGAGAAAAAAATTTCTAAAATAAAATTTTTCTTTGTTGACCTAAGTAGGAATTGACTTTAAATTTTTTTTTATATTACTTATTTTTGATGTTTTTTTCACGTAGTAAATAAACTTTATCTAATTATTTTCGCGTAATAGATTCTGGATTCTTTTAAAACCAAATGGCTAAACTAAGAATAAAAACTCTTGCCAAGTTTGAACAACTTTTAAACAAAATATTACGAATAGACAAAAGATAAGTGCAGAACGAATTTTAGTGAAGTGGTCTGGTCCGTTTTTGAAAGATTTGAGAGTCTATGTTCCGAAGAAAATATCTGCCTAATAAAACAATCGAGGAGGAAAAAATATATCCATCTGTTCTTTGAGTACGTCTTAATTTGGTATATCGGAGCCTTTTCATATTTAAAATTATACGGAAATATTTTTTGGTTCAAAATTAAAATAAAATCAGTATAGTAAATTTTTAGGTGCTCCTGGGCTATTCGCCCAATTAGCCTATTGGATAGGACAGTCCTGAAAGTGATGTATGTTTCTTTGAGTAAAATTATTTGAATCGTGTGTTTTTTTATTTATAGTTCAACATTATTCATATGTTCTATTCTTGTACAATAGTCTTTCGAGATTTAAAAGAAAAGTGGATCAGAATATGCCAAATGGGCAAAATTATTCGCACATCACACTGATGTCACTTTGAATTTCCAGTATAGGACCAACTTTTTAAAAAAATAGATCACCATAGCATAAAATTTACTCTCTTTTGTTATTTAGAATGTTGCATTTTTCTCAAAAATAGCTATCGAGTTAAATTTAAAATAAAAACAGTGTTCGCCAGAAAGAAAAAGATTAACTGCTTCGAATAAAAAAAATCTTAAGTAATGCTGTATGTGCGGTTGCAGTGCGTTGATTCTGCTGAAGATCACGAATTTCAAACCATCCTAGAAGCTAGTGCTGGAATGCGTAATGGTTTTGAAGATTGCTTAAAACTTTGGTGCTGTTCGAATTTAAGAATGATGGAAAACTGTTTAAATATCATAAAGTTCTATATTCACAATTATACAAGATATATACAGTTTCTTAGAAATACCTACCACAATTTGTAGGCTGCGGTTACAATTTATTGGGAAGAAAGAATTGAGTTAGACTGCTTGTTGCAGTAAAGAGCAAATGTGTCTCCAAGGCAGAGACAATGCTCAAGTGAAAGAGATATATACGGCCGTCTGAGCGGGTAATGACAGCGGAGCAAAAAGAATGCGTCCGGTCAGTGCGGGTGATGCGAGCAGAATCATATGTTGACAAGTAAACAGTAAACAAACTGGTAGCGCAGCCTTGCGGATGCGCTAAAATTAAACATCCAGAGAAACAAAAATACACAATATGCACTAATTTCGAATTAAAACAAAGTAAAATAATAGAATATAGAAGTAATACAATAAAGCATGCAGAACACAAAAATACATAATAATAAAAGAAATAAAATAAGCAAAAGGATGCGCAACAAATGCGCTCACTCTAAAGTTGAAAATAATCCAAGATATAATATCTTAAGGTTTTTTCGTTTGCTTTATTTTTCAATAAAAATTGGTCGCGTTTTATGTAATCCGATCAGAAGAGCTTTCAACGCATCAAATAACTCGTTCACTTTTCAATAGAATCATCAGCGAGCGGAGAGTTTCCTTTCTTTGCAGATAGAATTATTAAAGAATTATTTTTTTATTAAAACGAAAAACCAAACGAATTTTTGTGTTTCGGAATTTTATTTATTTCTTTTTCCGTCTTTCTTTGTTTGGGTAGATGGAATCAGTCGGTTATTGACATTTACTGACATCAAAGTTGCAGAGCGCCATATTTGGCAGAAAATCGCCTGAAATTAGCGGGGGATTTATATGCGACGAATTTACAAAAAGATGGACTCCAACTGTTTTATTTTCGATCCAGCCTTAAAATGATTCATTCTTGAAAAGAATTGCGACAATTCTTTTTGAGAATGATAAATTACGACTTTATCAAAAAACAATAGAACAATGGAATCGAATTCAGCAATCTAGTTTGCTAAGTCATAAAATTTGATTCGTACTTAAGAAACGTTTTATTAATGTCAGTTGAGCGCATGACGTTCTCAGCTATTGGTTTCAACTAGGTCAATTGATGCCTTGTATGTCAAACACTCTTTTCTACTATAAAATGCCTCATTTGCTGATTTTCTTACTATAAATTTCAAACGAGTCAGACTTCATGAATGATTCTAACTCAAATGGAGGTTTGCTTGCATCGTAATTTACAATGTGGGAATTTAAAATTTCACGAATTATTTTTTATTTATGAATTTACGAATAACTTTTATTTGTTTTAATTTTTAAACCGGAGGAAAATATTCTAACCCCTCTTCAAAAAGTTCTAATCAAATAAGTCAAAAGTAAAGTTTTAATCATTATTTTAAAGCTTCTAATCAAAAAGTTTATCAAAGTTAGTATTTTTTTAGCTGATGCAAAGACAACGAAACCTGAATAATATAAAGCAAGTCTCAGTTATTCATTCAAGCTAAATCTTTATATTTAGCTACTGTTGTAAATTGGCGTATATGGCATTCTGGAAATCACGTGAATATTGTTAGCGAAATTAATTCATCTATTAATAAATGAACCTTAATTTTATTTCTTTTTTCTATTTTGAAAAACATTAAATAGAATTTATAAAGCAATTAAAAACACATCTACATAATAAGTGAATATAATTTTTTCATCAAATAGATATTAAGTAAATTAGAAAAATTAAGAACCTACAAAGAAGTATTAGAAAAATTTTCAACCTAAAAAGGCTCTGCTTATCAATAACCTAAGTGAAACTACGTGAGAGTCCCACGCTTGCGGCGCTCCAAAAGGATCCAAAACAAGAACTTAAGGTCGCTTACAGCGCTATAATGTGGGCGCACCTTTCGAAAGAACGGCTTTAGATATTTTAGGACCTTTTCCTGTAACGACAAAGGGCAATCGGTATGTCCTGGTATTGATGGACTATTTTACTAAATGGCCAAAAGCAATTCCCATTCCAGATCAGGAAGCCTCGACTGTGGCTGAAGAACTTGTTCGAATCTGGACTTCATGCTATGGCGTACCTTTGATATTACATTCGGATCAAGGTACAAATTTTAATTTCGTTCTCTTTACTGAGCTTTGCAAACTTTTGGGAATTCTGAAGATTCGAACGACGGCGTTACATCCTGAGTCCGATGGCATGGTCGAGAGGTTTAATCGAACGATTTTAAATCATCTATCTTCATTTGTATCGAAGAATCAGACTGACTGGGATACACATTTACCACTCTTTCTCTTGTTCTATAGGAGCGCAGACCATGAAGTGACCGGATTCACTCCAGCAGATATGCTTTTTGGTCGAACACTGCGATTGCCATGTGATATCCTATTCGGACGACGGAGTGATACGCCTTCCTCGCCGAATGAATACTTGAATAATTTAGAGGCACGTTTGGAAAGCGTACATGCGTTTTCCAGAGAGCGAATTAAATTGGCCAGTGAACGAATGAAGACTCGTTACGATTCCGGAGCAACAGGCCATCATTTTAAGGAGGGAGATCAATTCTGGATGTATAACCCGAAGCGATGGAGGGGTCTAAGCCCGAAATGGCAGCAGAACTGGGAATGACCTTATACTATCGTCAAGAAACTGAACGACGTTATCTACAGAGTTCAGAGGTCGCCTAACGCCAAGCCAAAAGTCATTCACATTAATCGGCTAACCCCTACCGGGCCACTGATCACAGTTCGATGTAATGAGACTGCCGGGACGTCAGTCTTTGAAGAGGGGAGCAGTGTTACAAACATTGAAAGTCGCTTCCCAGCAATGCAAGTCTTATGGTTGGGAAGAGAGTTTTACAAGGTTAAGCATGGAGTGACCTCAGCGACTCTTATGGCACCCATGACCTTGGCGACAAATTTGGCGACCTTGGCGACAAATAGATGATACCCGAAAATGCAACCCCTTTTCTCGATATTTCTATTAGGAAAGGGAATACGCGTGAATATACGAGAAAACTCCTTGTGACGTCACGGCCTGTCGGAGAGAGTATATAAGGATCGCGCCTGTGTCAGAGGGAGCGGTGTTGATCCATTGGGAACGACTTGAGATCTTCGTCCGCAGTGAGAGCTAGGAAACTGGTGAGCTGAGCGCTATTGAAAGTGCAGTTATTGTCGTTACTAGTTATTTGCTGACTGTGTTGCTAGATAACAAAGTGCTGAACTGTTATTACCTGTGAATTGTTGTCTGTTTACATTGGTAATCTGTGCAAGAACTATTGTTTCCTGTACCTGTGCTACGTGTTTTCCTGCATATTTATAAATAAACCTTCATTCTCCATTATCCTGCGTGTTGGACTGTTTACACCATACACCCACAGTAAGACTTTTGGAACAATATGTTGAGAAGTCATGTCTTTTACTCTCCTGAAGGTAATGGGTTACAAAATTCAATTGGCACGGAGCATTTCGCTTACATCCCTTGAACTTGAAATGACTTCCTGATCATACTTTTAAGCTAATGATGAAATTTTCTGTGACTGCAGAGCACTAAATGGATATTTATTGCGATTAAAAATATTTTAGCTTGAATTTATTCTAATTATTTAGTATCCAAAATATTTATACAAAAATATTCTATTAAAGAACCTACAACTACTAGAGATTCTTTTATACTATACTAGTACCTTTTGTGGTATTTTTTCAACATATGAGAGACATGAAGCTGAACTCTGGTAACTGAAACAAGCTGAGTATATTTTTAGCTTAATTGTTGGAGTTTGTTTAAAACAGGGTGACTGGGAGAAAATAATTTTTAAATCATATTGGCATATAAATACAAAATTAAAGTAATAAATATAAAATAACAATTATATATAAAATACGAGTAATAAATAGGGCAATTAGAAATATAAAGGGGAAGAAATTAAAAAGTAAACAAAGTGAAACAATTTTCACTTAAGTAAAACTGCTTAAATTTACAACTGAAAATTCAATGAAATTACTATATTAAACCACAAAGTTTAGCAGTTCATGTGCAGTATTTTGGAGTGTAGTATACACATTTTTGAATGCAGTAAAGTATCTCTTATTATTTGATGACATGTAAAACTCCAATGTTGAGACTTTATTCTTACCATTTACCTATTATATCTTTTTTCCTTCTTTCTGAATATTTTACCGGGATTCGAACTTTTCCACAATAGATGCTAAATTTAAATTCCATCAATTGTAAAAAAATATAATAAATAGATCAAAAGAAAAAAGAATGATAAGAATAGACTACTATGCGTTTTTCAAACCTTTCATTAAAACAGGAGCGATACATAGTTTCTTCTCCAATTTTAATATCCAACTTAAATATGGTATCCGTTTGGATCTTCGTATATATTTCCAAAAATAATGAAACGTTTTGTAATGTGTCTAATTTTACGGTAAAATAAAACGGGGGGGATAAACACTAAATAATTCAAAATTTGTACTCATTTATTGCACTTCCTTTACTATTTACTCCGAATAATTTTGCTAAAATCTATTCCACAATTTTATGCGTTCTTTTAGAAGAAATTAAATTAAAATTACATTAATTGCGAAAAAATTATATCGGATTAATAAGAAAAATTTTGAAAATATTTTTAGTACTTTCATCAAAACTATAAAAAAAAACTACAAGTTTTTTCAATGTATTTTTAAATTTAAAAATTTCAGAAATTTAATCATATCCGTATTTTAATAACATTAAATAACAGTCCTAATTCTTGTGAAATAAAACTGGAAAAAATTACGCTCCATACGATTTAGAATAAATTTACTTCTTTTTTTTCCGTTTCTATTCTTCATTCCGAAGACTTTTGCTCACAACGTTTGAACAGCTAGAATTCCATTTTTTTTACAGAAGAAATAGTGAAATTTAAATTCCATCAAAAGAAAGAAAAAATGTTATAAAATCAGAAGTGATAGAAAACCTTGGAAAAATCGAGCTTCGTGTGAACTTTTCTGCTTTCAATTTGGTCCAACCATTTCCTAAAAGAACGAGAGAAATTCGCGCGCTTTTGGTGAAAAAGCAACTGTAGCGGAACGGGCCTTGGGGTTTGATGACTTAGGGGCAAAAGCAGACGATATGAAAGAAAAACCGCGGAGGTTTTCAAGTTCCGAAAGCCATTCTGCTGTTGTTCTGTTTCCTGATTTCACCTCTAAGCTAGCGTTGCGGAATTGACTGAGTGGTTTTTGTGACGTCAGCTCGAATTTCTTTCTGGAGTGAAGAGAAAAATAATATGAAATTTCGAGTCCATTTAGATAGAATGTCAGATATTGTGTTGGAAACCCACCTGGAAAGGAGAAAGTTGAAGATGGCCGAAATATTTCTGGAAATATTTGTTCTATTTAGAATTCTTTAGTTCCGAGAGAAAATAATTTCTTTGCTGAATCTCTACATAAGTGAGCTCAGCTTGCAAGATTTTTTTTATTCGAATTCGAAAGAAATGTTTTGATAAAAAACACTTTCAAAATCATTCAAAAGAAAACGATAAAGGATAGTTTTTCAAAATATACATCAATTTGAATAACATTTAAATTCTAATGCTTCGCTCTATTAAACAACAAAAACTTTAAGCAAAATCGAAAGTTTAGAGCATTTTTTCAGACGTTTCCATTTGGAAAATCATGTGAATAACTGATTCAACAAGTTCCGCTAGCGATATTACTACCTTTTCTGACACACTTTTAAAGGTAAGCAAGCAACAATACTAAATAATATAATTCCATTGGCAAAGAAAGTAACATTTTCGAAAGAAATTTGTTTTCTTTAATAGCATAAGCTTGGATTCATAAAAGGTTGCACCTAAAACGCTTCTAAGGCTACAAGTTTCCGTTTTTACTGACAGTGAAATTTGCGAATTCTATTTTAATAAATTCAAAGGCGTTTAGTAAAATATTAAAACACCAAATATTTAAAAAAATACAGTTTATTGAACTATATTCAATACATTTAATAAAAAAAAGTTTTATTACTTTCTGATTACAATGAATATTCCTTCGCGAGTTTTTATCTATTATTATATTCATCCAATGAAATAAAATCTTAATATGTATTAGGGGAAACTAGGGATACTTGACCCTATTTTTACTTTTTCTTATATTTCTCGAAAATTTTGATAGTAAGCATAAAAAAGGATATGCATTTAAGAATGACAAATGTACTTATGCCAAATTGATATGTCATTTAAACACATAATAAATATATTTCAAGAAATCAAATAGGGTAGGTCACATAGGGTCAAGTATCCCTAACCTTAGGGATACTTGACCTAGTGATAGGGATACTTGACCCTAGTGATAGGGATACTTGATCTTACATGCAAAGAGTACTTAAATTTTTCGATAATTTGGATATACGCGAAATTCCGATATTAGGTTAAAAGTACTGAATTAAAAGAGTCTTAATTATCAAAAAATATTAATGAAATTATTATTAAATTAATTAAAAATAAAATAACATAGCATTTATAAAACGCAATTGTTATTAATAAAATTCTAGTTAATAAATTAAATGAGTCTACTTATTAATTTGAATCTAGTTATTAAATTAAATTAAATTAGTTCAAAATTAACTAAATAAATAAAATGTTGAATTAATTAAATGATAAAAATTATAGCAGTGGAACTTGGAACCTAGCAACGTCAATAGCGCATTGAGGAATCGTCGGTTTGGGAAAAATTAGAATAGAATAGGACAGCACCAAAATGAGAAGAAAGGATTTTAAAAATGTTGTACAAATCAAGAAATTGGAAAAGCTAAATAGTCTTACTCGGTTCTCCTAATAATATCATGCAAACAGAAGCAAAAGAAGAAAGATATATTCTACGAGCAAATTCAAACCAACAAAGAGACGAACTCTTAATGAAATAGCGAAACGTTAAAAGAAACCAAACGATGACAAATAGTTCGAGCAAAAGATTTTTATTAAAATAATAAATGAATGAAAATCGTTTATTTTTTCGCAAGCGAGAAAAATGGAATAAATAAATTTTAATTATTTTTAAAATTCTTATAAAAAATTATTATTTGCATTATTTGAAATTATCACATTAAAAAGAAATTTTATCCGAATTTTAGAAATTTTATTTATTATTTTTTAATTACTTAAGCTATTTTTAAATAATTATTCTCTATATTTGAATTGCAACATTGCCGACAAACTCCTCGCCTCAGAAAACTGATTCCAACCATAAAATGTGTTTCGGTCGGCTACGACATCGAAGCTGCTATAGCTTTTGATAGTGTCAAGTATCCCTAAGTTGACTTTTTCTAAATAATCTAAAAATTAAACCACTTAGAATTAAGATACTGCATAACTCGTATATCAAATTATAGCTAGAGGTATGTTTAAAACTCAGAAGTATTTGAATTCATCATATTTTTAATAGTAAACTTCTAATCCACTGAGGAAATAAAAAGTGAAAATTTACTTTTGGACCCCCAAAACATATTTACTTACACACCATTACGATGGCTTTTCAGATTAGAATGAAAATCTCCTCCAATAGATCATATGACTAAAGGTCAAATAAAAATGGCACACACAAATTACCAATTATCTCACAATCTGAGTAAATCACGGAGGGTCAAGTATCCCTAGATTCCTTTACTTCACATAGATCTCACATTTTACTGGCTTTATTCGAGCTATCGTAATAGAAACAATTAACATCATAAAAAGCACATATGACTAAAGGTAAAATAAAAATGGCACACACAGATTACCAATTATCTCACAATCTGAGTAAATCACGTAGGGTCGAGTATCCCTAGATTCCCTTTCTTCACATAGATCTCACATTTTACTGACTTTATTCGAGCTATCGTAATAGAAACAATTAACATCAGAAAGCGCACAAAAGCGTCGGAGACTAAATGAAAATTTAAGTTTGATTAAAAGACTGTTCAAATGATATAATGCCTTGAAAGAGGTACCTGCATTTTATAATTAAGAAAGAACGAAAGTGTGAAGTAAGATGAAATCACGTTCTTGACATTCTTATTTCCATACGAAGGAACTAGGTCACAAAAGTTGTAGAAGGTCACGGATTTGAGTTCACAAGTGAATCGATTAAGTTTTGCATAGCAAGAAACTCCATTGTGTTTTTTTTCTCTTCAAACAAGCAGTTTGAAGAGAAAATTTCTCATTACAATAAAATTAAAAAACACATAACACGCTGTTAATTAATTTAACGGGAGAAAACAAAATATTTTAATTATTTATAATTGAACCTTTTCGTGCAGAAAAGAAAGATGTAGAATTCAATTATCACTCGTCAGTTTTAATTTTAATGAAAATAGTTTTTTTTTTAATTTTCAGAACCTCAAAATGAATAAGTACTTTTCTTGTTGGGTGAAAAACAATCTGATACCTTAAAAAAATGTGGATACTAATTTCTAGATTTAACAAAGGCTATTTAATTCTAATAAATAAAATCAGAATATTCAGTCCAAGTTTACAATGGTCTGGTTAGTTTGCTTTAAATGAATCACATGTCATTTTAAATTCGTACGACTGAGCTAATGATGTTTGTATGTCGCGCCACGTTCGTTCAAACAAATCAGTCTACTAATTCATAATAGAAAATAGAGTCGTTTTTTATTATAGCAGTAGTAGTCGTAGAAAGTAGAGTCACTTTATATTTCAGAATTATTAAATTGATATAAGATGAAATCCCATTTTTTCTTATTAAATTAATTTCAAAATACAGATTTTAGATAAATTTCTTTAATATTTTCGGTAAGTGATACCATCTAGAAAAGCCTGTAATATTAGGTTGGCAAGAAAGTAATTTGAGTTTTTCAGTATAAAATAAAATTAAATTTTTATACAAAGGATGGATTTTAATCGATTATACGTTTTCCATGACCTTTTCTCATTTTTCTAGCAAATTCAAGATTGCGTGCTCATAGAACTTCTGGTCCTTCTCAGCAAAAAACTGATCCCAAATCGATTTTAGATCCTCATCGTTTGTGAGATTTTTATCACTCAAAAAGTTTTGCAAACTTCGAAATAAATGATTATTTGATGGTGCATATTCAAGGCTATATATTACTTCCCAGCCAAGCTCCAATAGTTTTCTACGTGTTACCAAAGACGTGTAAGGTTTTCCATTATCATGGAGGAACATTATTCCTTTGCGATATGCCAATTCTGGCAATTTATTTTTAAATGCTTTCACCAGTTTCGTTAGTTGTTGACAGTAAACATCTGAATTTATTGTTTGGTTCCTTAGAAGAGGCTCATGTCCGATCCAATCTGGAATATTGCAGTATTATCTGGGATCCCAATTACCGAAACAAAATTGAAATTATTTAGCGAATACAAACCAACTTCTTGAGAGATTTATTTTACAAGAAAAATGGATTTTGCTTGCAGGATGCACGTATCTTCTTCACTTCTACGTAATATCTTTAATATGCCTAGTTTGTGTTCCAGAGGAGATGTTTCTTGCGTTCTTTTCTTTTACAACGTTATTAAAGATTAGATCGATTGTAATGATATACTGAGATCTACAGATTTCGTTGTGCCAGCCAGATTTTTAAGGAACCAAAGTTCCTTTCCAAATGTATGTTCAAAATTTAATTATATTAACAGGTTCTCGTTATATAAATTTGTGGCAACAGCGTATTCTTGCATACGCTGTCAACCTTCTTGCTCATGCGTAGTAGAAGAATTGAGTCCTATAAAGGCCCGGACATTATCTGTCGTCTTTCTCTTCTAGCACTGTTATCAGTTATGTTTCTGTTGTCAATATCTTAATTTAAATATCATTTACCTTACCTTTACTTTTATATTGTTACGTTATTAAAGTTGTTATTGTTACTATGAGTTAACTTCTTTAGCGTTTCATAATATATCCTCACTCCTGCACGAACCAGTTAGTACATGCATTCCTGTATGCGGTGTTCGTGTCTTACAAGTTGCCTTGAATAAATAGATGCAGCAGTTAGTGATGATAACTATGTTAGTTTATCACCACCGCATCGAATCCCAAGGAGAAACCTTTAAGCGTAACCTCCTAAAAATTTTATAAAATTTTTAATAAATACATGATATGTTTTATTTTGCCTTTTTACAACTTTTTAGATTTTTATGCGTTCTGATTTTCGTCTTCTTATGTAATTCAACCATTTTTTTAAATGTTTTTTATAGGTTTTAATTTCTGTACTCTGCTTTTGGCGCCGTGTTGCAATTTATTTTTTATCTCAACTGTGTATTTTGGTCTTTAAACTTTTGAACTCCTGGTGTGTTTTTAGAGGATTCGGTGCTTGCGTGTTTTGACTTTTTAACCCTTGCCTTTTGGAAATGGTCTTTTCTTAGAATCATAGTGTGTTTTAATGTTTTTGTGATTATGTGTTTTCGTTTATAATTATATATGCGTTTGCAAAATTTTTATGACTTTGTGTATTTTCTGTGTTTAACTTTTTATTTCCTAGCGCATTTTTTTATTTACTCGTTGTGGCTTTTGTTCTTTGTGTGTTTGTTGTTTATAGCACAATAACTCTGTAAATGGAGTTTTCTCTGTAGTGTGCTTTTCTTTAAATAAATGAATAAATAAAATGCACAATACCTTTATAATACCCTCAGTCACATCGAGAGGCACCACGAGTGCGTGGATGAGAAACCGCCGGACAAGAAAGCGGGTCTCACCTCCCTGGTGGGTACAATAATAGTTGGGGCTTACCCTCTGTCGGTGACAGTGCATACCTCCTCTGGGAGGGGTCGGGCCGTTGCCTTTGATGGCCGTTAGGACTCCGGCCTCAGCACTCGAGCTATTGCAACGACCATCACTCAGATACGCCGGATGGCTTCGCGCTATGTCGGGGTGATTTCGATATGAATTATAATCCCATCGAATTGACAACATGAGCTCTTTTTTGGCGCATTTTTGCTTTCGATGTGGTTTGCTCAGGTTCATCACGCTTGGCGATTCATTTTTCATTCCCAGGGATAATTCGCTCCAGAAAAGATTTCTGTGTGTTTCAGATGCATATCGTAAACATTGATTTGTTGGGTTAAGCGAATCTCTTTTAATTCATGTTGAACCCAAATATCGAGCTTCTTAACGACTTCAAGACGTTCTAAATGTCTTTTAATTAGTGTGTATGATACATTTAATCTCCCTGAAATCTCTCGCATAATTGTATAGCGATTCGATACAATTATGGTTTTGATTTGGTCATCAGAAATTTCAGTAGGTGGACCAGGACGTTGGTCATTATTGAGAGAAAAATCTCTTGAAGAGAAATTTTTAAACCAATTCTGGCACGTGCGTTCTGTTAAGCTGTCAACACCATAAACTTCAGATATATCTTTGTGAGCTTCAGCAGTTTTCTTGCTTTTACGGAAATGAAAAAAGTAAAATGTGTCGAAAATGTTCACTTTTAAATTCCATGTTAAAACGCTTCAAAATTAACAACTGCAATTCAAATTGCGCAGAGTTAGCTTTTAATAAGCTAAAAATGATAGCTATCAAATGACTTTCATAAGTCTTTCAAAACAAATATAAAGTCACCTATTTGGGAAAACTGAAATTACTCTCTTGCTAACTCGACAGGGGCGAATCTAGGATTCGGGTCTGGGGGGGACTGAGGTCATAAAAACTTTGTATCGTCGTGATGAACGTCAAACCTCAAGGCTACAGTAAACCAAAACTCTTTAACTTTACAGAACTTGACTCACCTGACAATAAAAATCCCAAAAAGAATACAATACTTTCGCTAATTTAATAAAAATTACAATGAAATAACTAGCCAAAAAATGTCTTCGACAGCGTCAAAGCTACAAGTAGGAAAATTTTCGAGCCTGTCAAGCCAGAAACTAATATTGAAACGTTTTTATTATTTTTTAAAAAGAGAGAAATTAAGAAAAAACAGTTGTAATGATGTTAAATAAAATCAAGAATTCTGGCTTGTCTCTGGGGGGCTGTAGCCCGATAGCCCCCCTGGATTCGCCACTGTAACCCGATATTACGATTTCTGAATGTATTCTGTAGTTAGAAAAATTAGTTTTAGGTTAAGTGTAAATCTCCAATTCTTAATAATTATAATTATTATATTCTTAATAATTATTATTCAATAATAATTATCTCATAGAAACTAAAAATTTCACGATTGTGATTAGTTAAAATTTTGGATTTTATGGGCTTTGAACGAGTTTTTGTTTCTGGGTAATAGTGTGTCTCTAATAATGCTTAGAAAAGCATCAGCTAAAAAGTTATTTCGAAATATTTCATAGCAATAGTTGTTTCATAACTATTAGAACAATTTATGACCTCCATTACTATGTCAGAGTCAGTGCTTTTGATGCATATCGGCTTATTTACAGCAGAAGTTCATGACGTTAAATCCCCTCCCCCATTCAAATTGAAAATATTCAGATATCCCGTATCATTCAAAATTTCGCCAGAAACCAATGGGGGAATTGTATGCTTCAAAACAAAACAAAGAATATTCAAATCGAATTGAAATGTCAGGTGCATCGGCTTATTTAGCAAATGTAAAATGACTTCACATGGAACAACGGTTTGAAGTTTTCAACAGTAGAATGCCTTAGACAGGCATTTTGATTTGGGAATATGATGTCAATTGGATCAACATTCTTTTTCTGTGAAACATCAAACAACGTCAAAATTAAAGAGTATAAACTTTTTGATTTTCTTTTCAATACTTTATAAGGTTTTTAGAACAGATGGAGAGCATGTAATAACATTTTAGAAGCACTAATGTTTTCAATAAATTTCTTATAAACATCGAGTTTCATAACTCACCTCGAATTCTAAAACTTTTTTCCACTTTTTCCTCTTGAAACTAAGAAGAAATACAGAATACTTCAATATTAACAAAATATTTTGTCACGTTGAAATAGTTAAGATATAAAATAAAATTTCTAACTTTACAAGCCTAAATGTTTAACATAAACAATTATATGTATTTCAATGAAATTTTAAGTTTACAACTGTTTTCCATGAGATTAATGTGTAATTTCGAAACAGTGCAATAGCTATACAGAACAAAAGTTTGCATTTTAAAAAGAAGAGCAACATTTGAGCTGGCACAGCAATATCCAAATTTCTACACTATATCATCATGGAGGCACTATATCATCATGGTACGACCCACAACTACAGATTCATCCTGCGCCAAACTCTCGTGTGCAGTGAACCTTCTTTAAAGTCTGGATCACGAACAGCCAAACCTCCAAACCTGAACCTCACCCATAGCCCCTAGATCTTTACAGATTAGCGACTTCCCTTTCAGGTAAATTCCAAATTCAGATTTGAACCATCTTTTTAGCTAGGCCCAATGGTAATTAACTACAAGGTATCGGAGATGGAGAACCCAGTGGTAATTAACTACAAAGCATCGGAGATGGAGAACCCAATGGTAATTAACTACAAGGTATCGGAGA
>BGPR01019131.1:0-29768 GCA_013235015.1 Araneus ventricosus
TATGTTTAAAAAGTTTTAAAATTTAAATGTATCCTAATTATATGCAAGTAAGTGTATTGATGTACAATATAATTTTGCAGATTCCAATTCCTGAAGAAAAGGACAAGAAAAAGGGTGGTGCAGCTGCCAAGAAGGAAAAACCTGCAAAAGGCAAGCCTGCAGGAAAAGAAAAGGGGAAGAAGGAAGTGAAAGCTAAAGCTAAAAAATAAACTGAAAAATTTATGGAAATAAACTAAATTTCACAATGAATTGCCTTTTTTTTTCTCCCCCTCCCCCCTGCAGAATTGTTTGCAGTCAGTTTTACTGTTTTCAAATGAATTGGAAGTGTAACTTGTACTGAAGAGGAGTCAAAAGCAGGAAGATTATAAGGATACAACTTTTTTTCCCCTTCTTAATTTTTAATACAGTTGATAGTTGTTTCTACCTATTGACACTCAGCTGCCTTTTAACTAATCTGTTTTTAAACATCATATTGTATTTAAATCTATGAATTATCCAAGTGATATTGAGATAGATTTTTGTAACTCATACAATTGCTTTTAATGTCTTAAATAATGCAGTCCATTTCCAAAAGTATTTTTTTATATTGTTTTAACATATAATTGGTATAAACATTTTCTATTGAGGATGTTGCTTTCGGATGAATTTTTGTCCTAAAAGTCTACAATACATTACTTTTTCAATTATAGTCCTTACAAAAAGACAAGGTTACTTTTTCTTGAATAAGCTACCGCAAAGGTTACTTACTTTTAGTAATTAATGCACAGTTCTTACAAAAGTTATGCTCTTGGAGTTATCAAATTTTTATAATCACATAGTTATCTAGGTTTTTGAAATGGGATCACAATCTCATAATGCTGATAATATTTCAAAAGGTACAATTATGAATATAGTTCCAATATATAAAGTTGAGGGCAACTTGCTTGTTTCTAAATGTTTTAGTAATTAGGTGTGAAATGCTATAGTTTTTGCAGGACTACTGGATTTCCTCGATCAAAATGTTATTTAAATGGAAAAAAGGGCATTTATGTCTCCATTGGGGGAAATTTAGTAAACTTCTTGCTGATAATCTTGTGAGTTGTCAAATTTTGTGCTGATATTGACTGGGTTTCTTAAAAATATAAAATGTGGTTTTCTTTTTAAGAACTGTTGAACGATTTCCGTGATGAAAATCTTTCAACATTGCACATATTTTGTGCATTACATTTAAGAATTTGTGACCAACATTAGCCCTTCAATGAAATCTTTTCCTTATTTTTTTAACCTTATCTTGATTGCAGTGGCATGACTGACAAAATGCCAGGAGCTCTGACCTGAGGTGTTAAGTGGGCAGTATCTGTGTCTGCATACCTACTATTCAAGACAGATAAAAGGGTCCTACAACTAAGCATTAGCCAGGGGCCCCATATGATCAATATGTTGCTTCAATGCATCTTATTTACTGCTCTTTTCTCTGATGCCCTGTATTCATTTAGCCTTCATTCGTTTCTAATTTATCTAGAACCATTTTTTCGGTTTAAACTATAGAACAATTTCTGATCAAATTTGCTAAAACGTAAAAATATATATAAAAAAAATCAACTGAATTCAGTTTGTAGTAGAAAAGTAAGAGGCATTTATTAAGGGATTTATAAAGTTAAACATCAATTTTTCTTAAAATAAAACTGTTACAATATATAGTATAAAAACATGTTGTTCAGGCACAAGTCGCCAAGTCCAGAACTATAGGTTCGAAATGTGGTCAGTTTAAACTTTATTAATTTTGAGTCGTTATGATAAACAGTAAAAATTATTTTACTTATTTGTATGTCTTAAGGTTGGTTTACTGATGTTTAAATATCGGGTTTCAGTGACAAAATAGTTAATTGCAGATTGCATTAGTCCGTCAAAAAGGTTTTTGTGGACTTGGCAACTTCTACCTGGACGATGTCTACAGAGAAATTCTTAAATAATTGAAATATTTTCCGATACTTATGAAAATTTTTCATGTGTATAGGTTTATCTATCTGAAGTGCACAAGAAAAGTTAAAATCATGTAAACAAAACATTCATAAGTATTAATGTCGGTTCTTAACTTGCAAAACTAGGAAGTTGTATAAAATATTTAAGGAAAAACCACCGATTTTGCTTGTTACTTTGTGTGTGTGAGGATGTCAACAACATGGGAAGGATTTTTCTCTTTTATTGACTGAAATAAAAATTATCTAACAATAAACAACCACTAAGAATTTCTTAAATAATTGAAATGGTTAGTTAATTATGTATTATATTATACCATGCAGTAAATATTAAGAATATTTTTCATATTATATGGGCAAAATGCAGTTTTTATATGTATTAAAAATGTAAAAATATACATAGGAAAGAAGACATAGAAATTGAAGGTTTTGATCATGTTATTTTTGTTGCATAAGCTTGGAAAATTTTCTTAAACTGTTTAAATTGAAGTTTTTCAATTTTTCTAAAATATTTAAAAATAGTTTTGGCAGATATACTTTAGCAAAAAAAAAAGCAAGCCTTTATGTGAGAACTTGTATTTTTATTTCTTCTATTGTATGTACTTGATTGCATAAAAAAAAGCAACTGAGAAAAGGTCTAAATAGTTATCTCTAATTGGTAACATTACTTTACGAAATTGTAGGTTGTATGTACCTGGGAGCCTTAAATTTGCTAGCAGGTGGTGCTACTATTATAGTCAAAATTGAATTTAAATTATCAAATAACTAATAAAGTTTTGGAAATATTAAAATATGTATTGCCATCGAAAACACAACTTTCCATCTAGCACATCAGGAGTGAGTAGAAAGTTGGTTACAAAATATGATCTTCGCTAACATGAAATAAGTTATATAAAAGCATATATCACAATATGTGAGTTTATGCAGAGGTTTAAAAGATAATGTTTCACCAGATCTAGGCCTGTTTGTGCTACGGGAAAATAATTTCCCAATTTCCATACAAAAAGTAGTATCTGTTTTTAGGCTATGCTCTAAATCTTTTGAACATTGTTTCCCTATAGCAAAGAGTTGTCTCTTCAACAAATAAGATTCTATCATTCTTGTCTCCATTTAGCAAAAATGATTCCTATTGGAGGAGACCTACATCATTTTTGCTCTGTAGACTACTTTGTATAGTTTGTTTTGAACTGGTCCTGGCTGCGAGTCTTTGCTGTCCACATTTGTGCCACCAGTGTTGTGAGAAGCAGTCGGTGCAGGTCCTTTCAAAAAAGTCAGCCACAAATCTCTCGTTTTCTTCTGGCGTAAAACCTATAGTTACATCAGAAATTTAAAGGTTTACAGGAATCTCATTTCATACATATCGTAGAAAAATAACTGCAAAAAATTGACCTTGGTATGTTCTTAACCCAGGAGGATGCTCACTATAAAATGTAACAGGAAAATGTGCATTGGGTGTCGGCACACCCCAAGGAATTAATGGCATAAATAAGCTACATACAGTAGACTCCGCTTGATTTGATTGCGGTTAATGGTATCATTCGCTTTATATTATCGGAAACCTCTGGTCCCGAACCAACGTATTCAAATGTACAGAAAATTATTTGTTTAGTGTGGTCACTACATCATTTACTGTTATCGGTATTGAAGTAAAGAATTGTCTGATCCCTCATTTTCAACCAGCGTTAGTGATTAACATTCTTGGAATTTCTCGCTCCACTTGTGCGGAAACATCTGGGGGCTTTTTTCCCACACACATTCCAAGAATTTTTGGGTTTGTTTTTCATAACCTCTCTTTGAAGGTCTATTTAACAGGCAGGGACTTGACCTTTGGTAATTTTCATTGACTCTCCTGAAGGTATACAAAAGGAAGAGTGGATGTCCATTGACGAGGACATTCCACTAGCTGCCACAATAATAGACTTGGAAATTTGCCAAGCTGTTTGTGAGCAAGACGAAGTAACAAAAGTTGACGATTCTGACAGGGACGAATATGTAGAAGGGAAGAAAACAATCCAACAAACACCAAAATGAGGCAAGCCCTTGGTATTTTGAAACATGCCATGCAGCATCGTTCATAGTGATTTTGTGTGGGTAGGTAAATATTTTTTGGGTATATACCCAGGTATTTACCCAAGGTCTGGGTAAATGCCCAAAAACTTGGTATTTTGTGGTAAAAAAAAATTCGAATGGTGATTCACAATAAAACTTATAAATTCCCCAAAACTAAATATTTTGGAAAAAAAAAAGTATTTGTGAATGGCGATTCAAAATTAAACATAAAATTTATAAATACCCATAAACTGGATATTTTTTGGGGAAAAATTATATTTGTGAATGCTGATTCAAAATTAAACATAAAATTTATAAATAACCCCAAACTATTTTCCAAAAAAAAGATTTCCGAAAGGTGATTCAAAATGAAACATAAAAATTTACAATATCCTGAAACTAGGTATTTTGCAAAAAAAGTATTTGCAAATGGTGATTCAAAATGAAACAAATGTATAAATACCACAAAACTGGCTATTTTGTAAAAAAAAAAAAAGTATTGTTGAATTGTGATTCAAAATGTAATAATAATAATAATTACCCCAAAACTGGCTAATTTGTGAAAAAAAAAAAGATTTGCGAATGGGTGATTCAAAATAAAATATAAAATTTATATACATGATAAATAGTTGAACTTTTTAAATCAAAGTTTTGGCCAAATTTATTTAAAAAAACCCAAAAAACAATTGCTATCAGGATTCAGAATAAAGTATTCTTAAATGATTTAATTTTTAACACCGCTTATGTTTTATAGACCGCCAGTGAATTTTGTGATTCGTAATTTACTCACATTGCCATGCTGATAGTCAACCACTCTTGTTTTGATTTAATCAATAGTTAGTTGTGAAATAATAATAAATTGGAGAAAATTACCTGCTGGCAACTTTTAATTTTAAGAAGGATAAAAGTATCCAATGTAAGTACTGTGTTGATGAGTACAAAGATTGCAATGTATGCAAAATGTAAAAACACATAAAAAATATTTCAAAAGTCCTGTTGGTTTAAAAGGTATAAAATATATAATGAATTTCCTTTTAATCATATTCCATCCATGGCAACTACATGAAATTTGGAGTTTCAAGAACATGTAAGTATTGATGTTAATGATCCAGCGCCTAACGAGTAAACTTTGTGTTTGTTTAAAACATCATCATAATAATACAACAGCTTCAGCAACAAGAAATGTGAATTTCTTTTTACTGAAATCTTGTTGCAAAGATCACTTACCTTTGTTAAAAATAATATGAGTGAATATTACTTTCAGAATAATTCACTTTTAAAAACTGTTAGAACCTAAACATCTGCTAAATTTTCATCAGCAATATCAGGTATATTGATTAATTAATCCAAAATAATTATAAACAATTGTTTCTATTTTCAACTAGTTATCATTTTAAGACCAAACTCAACATTTTCTTTTTTTAATTTGGTTAAAATAACTCATTTTATAAAAGCAGCAAATATATTATTATCCATTTACTCATTGTAATTAAAAAGGATTGACATTTAAGCTCCAAATTACATATAGTTGCCATGGTTGGAATTTGATTAAAAGGAAATTCATTATTTTATACCTTTTAAACCAACAGGACTTTTGAAATATTTTTTATGTGTTTCTTCATTTTGCATACATTGGCATATTTGTACTCAACATTACAGTACTTACATTGGATACTTTTATTTTTCTTAATTGCCAGTAGGTAATTTCTCCCAATTTATTATTATTATTTCGCGACAACTAACTATTGATTAAATCTAAACAAGAGTGGTTGACTTCCAGCATGGCAATGCGAGTAAATTACGAATCACAAAATTCACTGGCGATGTCCATATAACATTAGCGGTGTTAAAAATTATTATTCTACTAGTGTCATAGTTTCAAACCAGAAAAGAAAATTTTCCTCCTATCCCGTTTAAGAATACTTTATTCTGAATCCTGATAGCAATTGTTTTTTTAAAATAAATTTGGTTAAAACTTTGATTTAAAAAGTTCATAAACTATTTATCATGTAATATAAATTTTATTTTGAATCGCCATTCGCAAATACTTATTATTTTTTTTTTTACAAAATAGCCAGTTTGGGGATAGTTAATTATTATTATTATTTTTTTTTTACAAAACGGCCAATTTTGTGGTATTTATACATATATTTCATTTTGATTTGCGTATTTTTCGCAAATACTTTTTTTGCAAAATACCCAGTTTTAGGATATTTAGCATTTTCATATGTTCCATTTTTGAATCGCCATTCGGAATGGTGATTCAAAAATATATTTATAAATTTTATATGTTTAATTTTGAATCAGCATTCACAAATATAATTTTCCCCCAAAAATATTCAGTTTATGGATATTTATAAATTTAATGTTTCATTTTGAATCGCCATTCACAAATACTTTTTTTCCCAAAATATCTAGTTTTGGGGAATTGATAAATTTTATATGTTTTATTGTGAATCATCATTCGAATTTTTTTCTTGCAAAATACCCAGTTTTTGGGTATATACCCAAAAAATATTTACCTACCCACTGGGCATTTACCCTCCCCACATCACTAATCCATGCAGATTTTCGGGAGATATTAAAAAAAATTTTTGAAGTGTCCACATTATATTGGCAACCCACTGTAATTACTCTTGAAAATAATTCGATTGTACATGGATCAGAAGCATTAGATGGTATACAGTTTCTATATAAAAACCTCTATTTTAAAGGTCTTTTTTCAGCATTTCACTCGCATAGTTTTTCATTTCTTTTGTCCTTTTCTCTTGGGCACATGTAGCATCTACGGAAAAAAATTTCTTTTCCTTACTTTTGACTCATAAAAAATACATTTACTATGTACGTCCTTTTGTTTCTGCTGCGATTCCATACGAGGGTCTATAAAAGAAAAGTCTTAATTTTCCTGTTTATCTGACTAAACCTCTAACAGCTTTTAAAGTTTTTCATTTCTTGATCATGAATCAAAAGACGGAAAGTCCGTTTAGAATAGCTTGAAAACGCCATAGTTTCACATTGAATAATTGTAGCAAGAGAGCGTCCGAGGGGTGCCGGGACACCCCAAACCGTTCTATAAAACAGAAAAAAATGTTCGGAATTCGCCGTTTTGATATGGGACATGTAGAACATGAGTTTAACCTTCCAGCGGGCGCGCTTACACAAATTTTAAGACATGGTGCATCGTATTACATATATATATCGTGTTATTTTATAAAAATAAATGCAACTTTTATTTGTGTTATCTGTATTTATTAGCCTAATAGTTAACAAAGATTTTATAAATGAAATTGCACTTAAATATATAAAATGACGATATAAATATGTAGCACGATTCAAGTATCTCTTGTATACGCGCGCCCGATGGAAGGTTAAAGGCAGGTATAGTCTGACCACGGATTCCGAGACTACCTCTTTTGGACGATTTTACACCGGCAAGAGTCATATGAGCGCATTTCCGGAGTTCTTTGTTGGATCACGCTCAGTAAATTGTAAACATCACCCTTCCATTCTTAACTTTCTCCTTATTTTGATGAAAATAACTCCACCCGGAGCATACGCAAAAGCGCGGAAGGTTTCCGAATCCGTTGCTATACAATACTCAGGGACCCGACCACTTCAGCTTATGGGGGATCATGGCGTGAGATATTTTCAAGCGTGGAGTGTCGAAACACCCCGCGTGCGTCCTCCCGGGTTAAACAAAGTTGATGCAGTATTAAAGTTTTATCAATCTATTTGTATTTTAAAAAAAAATGCAGCATTTCATTAATACTTGCATTTTGATGCAAAAAACGAATATGTATTTTTTTTTTTTAAAAAAAGTAGAACTGAGCATAATAAATAGAAAATTAGATTTAAGAGTGGCGCAGGCACGTTATGAATGGCTTTAGTGCAATATGAAAAGATTTTGAAAAATAAATTAAAAATCTCGTATTTATATTAGTGTACTGAAATGTAGAAAGAAAACTACTTCTTATCAAAAATCCGGAGGTCAAAACAAAAAGCTTGAAATGCTGATATGAATTCTAAGTACGGGTGGATGGCAGAAAAATGTAAAACATTTTAGATTTTCATTCTCCTGAAAGGCCGGATGGATATTCTTTGAACTTCGACCATGTAAAGTAGAGGCTTGAACTCATATTCTGCAGTGAAGATTCTGTCACGCGGGCATTCAAGGGGCCGACCAGAAAATGATTTAGGACTCGCCCTTCATAGAAAGCGAATAGTGATTTGCAACTTTCATCAATGGTTTTGCTCGATGTGCGCAATATTTGCATACACTTGCGCAGAAACAGCACGAATATTCAGGAAGATATAAAGGTTTTCTATTTATAACATGCAGAGTTTTCAACCAAATTATATGAAACTTGCAGACAGGAATGGCGCTAGAGTTTACCCGCCGTGCACCCCGTTCCCCCTCCTCTGGCCCCACCCCTACTTACAGAATACTCGACTCTATGTTAGAGAAACGTTGTATTAAAATTTAAAGTAGAGGAAACTAGGGATACTTGACCCTACTTTTATTTTTTTTTATACTTCTCGAATATTTCAATTTTTAGTATCGTAAAAAGATTTGGTTTTAAGAATGAGATATACACTTACGCTAAATTGATAACTCATGTAATCAAAAAATAAATACATTTCATGAAATTGCGTTGGGCCAAGTATCCCTAACCTTAGAGATACTTGACCCTACATGCAAAAGGCACTTGAATTCTTTTGATAATTTGTATGTACGCGAAATTCAGATATTGGGTAAAATAATGATTTAAAAAAAGCTCTTTATTATCAAATAATATGATTGAAACTAATATTAAAAATGAAATAATATGGTTACTATAAATCGCAGTTTTTACTAATAAAATCTAGTTAATAAACTGAACTAATTAAGTCATGAAATTAAATCTAGTTAATACATTAAATTAGTTCAAATTTTAACACACAATTAAAATATTGATTTAATTAAATGAAAAAAAAAAATACTGCAATTGAACTGAAAACACGTTGAAGAAGAAGCCGGTTTTGGAATTTTTTTTTTTTAAAAAAAGCATCAAAACTCAAAAAAAGATATAAAAAGTGTTGTACAAAACAAGAAAATGAGAAGCTTAATAGACCTACTTGGTTCTTCTAATATTTAAAGAAAAATAAAAGCAAAAGAATAAAAATATATTTTAAGAGAAAATTCAAATGAAGAAAGAAAGATAAACTCATCAGAAATGGCGAAATGTTAGATAAAACCAAACGATGAGGAAAAGATTTTTATTAAAATAAATCCTTAATAATATAATAAATGCGAAAGTGTGTCTGTCTGTCTGTTTGTTAAGCTTTCACGACCAAACCACAAAACCGATTTGGATGAAAACTGGCAGAGTTGTAGCTTCAAACCCAAAAACGGACATAGGCTAGGTGAAATCACGTTAAATTAATTATTTTTGACTACAGATTAAAAATAGTTAACAAAGAAAGCCCATTGACTCCGCGATTCGCGATGAAGATTTTTATTTTTAATAAACTGTCACGTGATACTTCAGGAATGCGAAAACGTGGAATAAATTATTTTTAAAATCAACTATCACGTAATCCTTTTTTCCGCTGTAACTTCGGAACAAATTGTCCGATACAAATTATATTTATACCATCTTAAAGATAAAAATTGTGCCCCTTTTCAATGATACCAATTTTATTTCTGTGACATTTTTCATTCAATTTTTTTTTTTAAATTTTACGTGCAGACGATTTTGAAATAACGCAAATTTATAGCTACTCAGTTGCTAGGAAATGGTTAGACTTTGAACTAATTTACCTTTATTTCTGAAAATTTTTCTTATATTTATAAGTATCCATAAAATAAGGCAAAATTTACATGTATCTGTCTGTCTGTCGGTCGATCGGTCTGTCACAAGAACTCCTCCTAAACGGTGAACGGTAGCGACGTGAAATTTACACACGGCATTCTAGAGCATATTTTTAGGTCAATGGTGTTATTTTCAACTTTCAGAGTTAATTAGTTCTTAAGATATTTAATTAAATAACGAACATTAGCCGCTTTTAAGCCTAATGCTTAGACGTTTTTTGCCAATAACTTCTGAAATCTTTATTAGACAACAATTATATTTATGCCATTTTAAAGACCAGAAAATGATCTTTTTAATGCTATTAATTCCATTGCGATGAAATGTTTTCTCCGATTGCTATAAAGGTTTAAAAATATTTTTTAACTTAATTTCTAACAATACTTTTCATTCTTATAGAAATAAATTCAAGCCAAATTACTGTTTCGCGCGCGGGCTTTTGACTGTGTTAAAATTAATATAAGAAAATATTGCTTTCTTTGACCATAAATAACAAAGGAGACTTTACACTTCCGGTTTCCTGTTGTAGCATTTACAGCTTTTAATACGTTTACACAGTGATCCAATGACGTTAGTGAATTATTCTCTTTATGTCTTGTTTAATTTTCACAGTGAATATTACAGTATATTCTTCTGTAGATACGGTAATGGGCATTAACAAGGAACATCATATTCTGTAGAGCTCTTCAAGATCTTGGAATTGTCAGGGGCACCTTCCGACGAGCCTAGATTGATAGTCGGTGTGCCAGTACTACTAATACGTAACCTCGATATACCGAGACTGTGCAATGACACACAGTGGCAGGCGTACATTTGGTAAAACCATATTTTTCCCATGGGCAACTATATGTGGCCTGTTCACGTGTGTACAGCCCACACAACCTCTACATCCGTGCAAATAACGTGGTATACAAAGGTATATCATCATAGATAAACAATTTACATAACTATATCAGCATACATGTACAGTACACTCCTGTCAGCCGTCCAATTAAGTATTATCTCCGTCAGAACTTTTACTTTCTCCTTTCAAAATGCAACAAAACATTGACATTCGTGAATTAAAAAAAGTATAATTCAAATTCTTCGCGCACGAAGTCGCGGGTAACAGCTAGTAAATAAATAAATCTTTCTTTCTCAGCCGAGGAAAAAATACTTCTTCAATTTTTAGTCAATAGTCTTTCAATTATTTTTAAAATTCTTACTAAAATAATTATTTGACATTATCATATTAAAAAGATTTACTAACAAACAATTTTTAAATAATTATTCTCTTTATTTGAGTTGTCATATTGCCGACAAACTCCACGCACCAGAAAACTGCTCCCAAGCACAAAATGTGCTTGGGAGCTACGACATTGAATCTGCAATAGCTTTTGATAAGTTCAAGTACCCCTAACTTGACTTTTGCTAAATAATTTAAAAATTAAACCACTTAGAATTAAAATACCGCATAATGTCATATATCAAATTAAGGCTAGAAATATGCTTAAAACTGAGAAATAATTGAATTCATCATATTTTCAATCGTAAACTTCTAATCCACTGAGGAATGAAAAATTGAAAATTTACTTTTGGACCCCCCAAAACATATTTACCTACACAATCTGAGAAAATCGCGTAGGGTCAAGTATCCCTAGTTTCCCCTAAATATTTTGAATATTGGAGGAAATATGAGTATTTGTAGTAAACAATTGTTTACTGCGCGTGTGCGAACTGTAACGCAATTTTTCTTTCATAAGTTCAAAGCCAGAAATACTTATATAAAAATTCCAGTTAAATACCGTTAAGATTCAGATAGATATCGGCATTGCACCGAGGTGAATCTTGGTTGCGTTCCGGAAGAAGCAAAATGACGAGGGCTTTGTACAAACTGATATTTCTTGAACTTTAATCTTCTAATAGTTATCGAAATGCAATTTAAATGTTGTATTAAATTTATAAGTATACATGAGTATTCAACTTTTATAAAATTCAATATTATTGTTATCGAAGATGAAGGAAGTTTGAACAAAAAAGACTTACGTTCAGAATTCAATTTTGGCAGTTTTTAATTAAAACTTAAAAAAAAAAATCAAATGAACTATTCGATTTTTCTTCAGTAATAAAAAAGAATCTGCAAAAGGCTTTAGATAATGGCACAGCGCCACCTATTGCCGAAATTTTCACTTTTTCACCCTTTTTTTCGGTTTTCATAGAGCTCATTACTTCTACTACATACTGATGAAAATTTGTTTCGTTTGGAGCCATACAACCGACTTTAGGGTCTCTGAATAGGAGAACTTTAATTGTAACAACCCTGTGTTTTAATTGTTAGTAAATTTTTCAGAATTTGCTTTCTTTTGATATTCATCGTGGCTTAATTTTCTTATTTTATTGTTTTCAATGCCTTACATTTTTATGATTTTTGCTTTAATCTCAAAAGTTTTGATTTAAAAAAAACCGTATTGCATTTTCAGTACACATTTGTATATTAGTGTACATGTGCATTTTAGTACAGAAATAAAAGTGTGCTGTTTAAAAACTTTCATTTTTCATATTTTTCACTTATTGGCATTAAATATATTTCATGATTCATTCTTATGAATGTTATGGAATCTTAAAATCATTTTTTTTATTCTCAAATTCGTTACCAGATGGTACCTCAAGTATTAAGTCGAAACTAAATGAAATTAAGCGATTAATCGATAATAAAGTTCTGAAAATATTAAAATATTGTGCATGCATAATTGTACAGAATTCAAAACTCAAGTGTATCAGGAAGTAAGTGAAAAATTGATTGCAAAATTTCATTTTTTCAAACATGAAACAATTCAAGTTAAATAAAAAGCTTGTAAAAACGAGAAGTTGGAGGAATATTGTATTGCTGCCACGAGAAAAACCCTAGACACCTAGCGAACATTATGGAAACGGGATGTTCCACTGCATTTTGGGGGTGAAGGAAAAGGCTTAATTTCATTTGGCTCAAATAGAACCGGCCAAAGTCTCATTTTAATTTGTACTTCGATCGCTACTACTAAAATTTCTCGCTTTTCTTTTTAGTAGACGTTCACATTTTGTGATTTTCTGATAGAATTATTTCTCTTGTTCTGTTTTGTTTCTACAATCTTTGTTTTAAGCTATCAAGTAGCTTGTCGCTTATGCTACTAATTTTGTTGATTTTGTCTTACAAAATGGCTACATTTAAAAGTGGAAAGAATTTGCATTCTCAAGCACGTGTTATAGTTAACAATGTTACGGAGTTTTTTGAAAAGGAAAAAAGCGCAAATTCGCTAATTTCAAATGTCATGAAGAGGACTGCCGAAGCGACAGGGATTTTAGAGTCGTCAGTTAACCACTTAACTGAATAGTTTTCTTTGCTATCTAATAAGATGACCCCTCCTGTTTTGGAAAGGGGCTGTCGTTTTCATTCATCTAAGAAGGCATAGGATACTTAAGATGTTTATGGATCCTACATATTTTTTGTGTGAAATTAAAAGCTAATTAATGATTCAATTTTAGTTTACAAGACTAAAATTTCGATAATTCGATGCACGAGTATTCTCGGGCTGTTAAGTTAAGCGGTTAAAAAGATAAGACGTGAAATGAAATCGCTTAATGACAGTGAGAAAAGCATTTTATCAACCCCGGGAAAACACTGAAAAGGACCATCATTTCGAAACTGCAGTATTGATGATTTTGACCAATGTGTCATAAGACAAACTATTCAGGACTTTTATATAAAAGAGAAATGTGTTCCTTCTATTGGGAAACTGCTTCCAGTGTTAAAAGAAAAAATTAATTTTGTGTTGAAAAGAGAGGTGTTGAGGCGAATTCTACAACATTCAATGAATTTTCGATGGAAGAAATGTACCGGCTCACGAAAGATTTTAATCGAAAGGAGGTGTAAATATTTGAGAGCAATGAAAAAATACAGAGAGAGGAGCAACGTTGTTTGGTGTACATCGACGAAACTTGGGTAGAAGGAAATTTAACGTACGGAATTAATGCAGTTTAATAAGAAATTTTTGTTCAACAGTAATGTCAAAACATCTACATCATCATAGGTGAAGCAAATTTCACGCCTAACGAAGTGCGCTTAGTCTACGGCCACACGAGCGTTTTCCTGAAGCAGCTGCTTGAAGATAAACCGCGCGAGAATTTAGACTGAATGCTGAAATGCAGGGTCTGGCCACACGCGTGACCTTCGCGCCGTTTTCTCCCTTTCTCTGGGTGCATTCTTGCGGCTGCCGCAAAACGATGCGCTCGGGTCTATTTTTCAGGTGCGGGAAATAATCACTTTGTTTCTTATGGTGGTTTCAGTTGGTATTTTCCTGTGTTCCAGGTCCGGATTATCAAGTAGGCAACTGTCTAGGGGCCCCCGCAACTTACTGGGGCCTTATAACCTCGGCCTCGAATTTTTTTTCCGGCATTTTCAGGGTTATTTAATTTTGCACTTTTATTTGGTTTGCAACAGCTATGTACTCGAATGTAGTTAAATTAAAATTAAGTAGCGTTTAAATTTCAAAACACTATTCTTAGCAATTTTTTCATGTTTAAAATTTCTCTAGCAGGTATGTGCGGTCAATCTTTTTTCTTACAGTTGACGGATTGACTCACGAGCCAACACCCCTGTCAAACTTTGTATATGAGTATTTGGAATGTACTAAAACAAATTTTGTTGCTTTTTTACTGTTTTGTTAAAAAAAAATATTTTTAAATTTAAATTTTTTTAAACGCGAGATAATGAAACTGACTTTCTTGAAGTTGACCAGCAATTAAATGTCATATAAAATTTTCATAACTATATTTATATGAAAACTGCTTATTAGATATTAAATTAAAATCAATAAAAAAATCTGACTTTGGTAGTTATGGAGAGGGGAGGGCCCGTAAATTGATTTGCGTAAGGGCTAATACAAGACTTAATCTGGCCCTGTTGTGTTCTGTTCTACCTTTTTGATATTTAAAATAAATATATCAAGACTAAATTAAAATAAATATATCATACTTGGATAGTGAGCTTATGATTCTTGAACTTCATTCTTTTTTTCATAGTTTTTTTTCCAATTTTATGACACAGGTGTGAATATTTCAGTTGAAATATTGGCAATTTCATTTATTTTATTTTCACATCATTCAGCTCATTCTTTGGTCCTTTTATATTACTTTTTGTAAAATGTTTACATTTTTCTGTTTCTTTTTAAATACAATTGTTTAAAATAATTGTACATATTAACTCTTTCCCAATTAGAACCTAATTTTAATAATTACTCTTTTAAAAATTGATTGTTTTGTCCTTTTCAGATCGCTGTTCAAAATTACGAAGTACGCCACAAAATAGTCCTCGTGATGCTTCAAAACTAGACGTTAGTATAACTAAAATAAACTATTTGTGTCGTGTATCTGCAAAAGTAACCATTACCACTTTTCAAAAATACATTTTTTGAAAGATTATATGTCCATTTGACCCTCTTAACATCTCACCATCATGAATTGATAACTAGAATACATTGTCGAAACTCTTCGAATGCATGCAGTTTATTTTTCAAATCTCATTTTGACTAGATGTGACAAAAAAATCAATCCACTTTTCTCAAAATTTTCCTTATTTAAAGATGACCACTTTTGCAGCTACACGGCACAATTGTTACTAATTGTGTCTTAATTCGAAAAAAATTGCGTTGGTGGTAAAGGGAATTAATATGGTTCAAATTAAAGCAGGAATTCTTTCTATTACCTTCTTACTTTAAAGAAATATTTAAGAACTTATAATTTATCTTTGATTTTTTTTTTAGTTGAAGAAGAAGAATGTCAGGAAAATTAACCAAAACTCTAATGAAATTAAAAACACTTTTGTTTCGTTTTCACGTATGAGTAGAATGGAATGAATCTTTTATTGATTCGTTTCTAATGTATCAAATGTTTCACACAAACAACTGTTTGAATTCGCCACTCTGTTGCACTAGAAAGCAGAAACAAATGACAGCTAGCGTCAGAAAAAACGCACGTGTGGCCGGCCATGGTTTGGATACAGCCGCTGAGGGAAATGGCCGCCGCGAGAAAACGTTGAAGAACCGCTCGTGTGGCCGTAACCTGACTGGGCGTTTTATCTAATGAGCTATTTAGGTTGTAGCCCAGGGGCGTTATTGATAAAAGGGCAGCTAAAAATTTGCTATACTAATTTCATTTTAATGTTGAAGAATAAATTTTATTTAATTACTACCTGATATACCCGAAGTTGCTCGTGATAAAAGTACTTTCCTGACTTATACAGGGTATACACAAATCAAGTGACACATTTCAAAAATTAATAATAATAATAATAATAATAATAATAATAATAATAAAAAACTAAAAATGTTGGAACTACGTTTTTTTTTTTAAAATAAGAGCGCATCTCAAAAAGTTCTTTTTCAGATAGGTAACGCGGCGTTACGTCGTTCTAAAATTGTTACAGCGAGAAAATTCCGTACGCAATGTCTACCGATCAGCAGAAGCCAATACGTGTTTTCTGTTTTTAGTTTTTCTTGAATATTAAGAAAACTCTTCAGTTTTCACACTATTACAAAACTCTTCAGTTAATTCACATGTAAACTCTTCAGTTTACATGTGAATTAACAAATTAAAGAGCGTAAAATTCCCTACAAATACATGCTTTTATTTTTCTTCCAGTTTTAATATTTTCTCAGATAATGGCTCTAAACAAATTTTTGATTTCCAGTAATTTATGACCCCCTAGACCACCGAAATGGCATGTTACCTATCTGAAAAAAAACTTTTTGAGATGCGCTCTCATTTTCAAAAAAATTCGTTGTTCCAACATTTTTAGTTTTTTAAAATTAATTTTTGAAATGTGTCACTTCATTTGTGTATAGCCTGCATTTTTAATGTAAAAAGCACTTATATATAAAATATTATAATACTCAAAATCCTCTTAACATCTGATAATTTTTTTAAAATTAAAAATAAAATATTGGTTGAACCAAACGAGTTTTAAAAACCACCGAAAATTAATTTTCTCCAAAAGTTATTTCTAATTTTTAAGGAATTATATGAAATTTAATTGAATTTCGTGGCGTTTTAGTTTTATTTATATAGATCAGCACTCGACAAATTCAAAATCGTCTGCACCTTTATTTGTACTTAAAATCAGAAATTTTTCTTATTTCTCAAATAATAAATTATTGTTTTGAATTTGAAAACAATGTCGTCGCGACTGGGGGGTGGGGGCAAGTGGGGTATATATAGTTCGGACCCCAGCCTCAGGAGGTGTTCGTACGTTTATGTCTGTTTTTAAAGGCAAATATTATGGGGGTGGGGCGAAAAACTAACAGTATACCCATGGCGCTACTTACACTCACCACGCCACAGTTCGAAAGTTCTGATTATTTGCAAAAAATGATTAGAAATTAATCTAAAATAGGAGGAAACTTACAAAAAAGACGAAAAATAAGAATCCTTGTAATGTAGTCGTAGTGGTGAATAAATATTGGAACATTAATTCTGCTCCGTCCATGGCTGCTAAAAATCCGAATACCCAAGACAATCCTGAAAGAAGTAGAAAAATATTAATATCAAGAATTTCAGAGAAATGCACATAAATGAACCTCCTTCTAATATCTGTATATGAAAAAAATAATTTCGACAACATTTTAAATTTAAAAAAATTTCTTTATTTAAACAAGGGAACTGTTTTAGATATATTAAACGAAGTTATTTCCATGGTTTTCAGTATTCGAGGTAGCATTAATTTTAATTAAATTGTATATTTATTAGGTTGATCGGAAAGTTATATACGATATAGAAAACACACAACTACTAATGGAAAGAGTTAATTTATACATAATATTCATCATTAATTATGGTCTGCTTCAATATCTATAACATTCAGATATTGGCGTAGCTCTACTTTACTACGAAATTTTAACTATTTTTTTTCTTTCCTTTTCTTTTCAGTTTTCGCGGAATTCATTAATTGTACTACATATTACGGAAATTTTGTTTGGGTTGGAGTCATAGAATAGGCTGTAGAGCATTCTGAACTTAGGCAAAATTTAATTATAACAATATATATATATATATATATATATATATATATATATATATATGTATATATATCACCGAATCTTAGAAACCACTGGGAATAGAAACTTGACATTTGAAAGGTGGTTGCTTCTGAGGTAGTTGGTGCTCATTAAGAAAGGATTTTCTAAATTTTAATTATAATTTTTATTAGTTAAAAATTACCTAAATTTTAACGTTTTTCGGGAATAACTTCGAGCCCTATTATTGCACAAAAACCAATTTAACATCAACTTAAAGTTCAAAAAATTAGCTTTTCAATGACACCAATTTCAATTATATGCGATATTCTGTTTAGTTTTAACTAATTTTTCAAAGTGTTTCACGCACAACACTAACAATGCTGTAGCGAGTGTATGGAACTGAACTAAAAAAAAGCAGGCGATAAAAAGTTACCGTCGCTAAGCAAAGAAAAATTCATTTATTGAGTTTACCATTTACTCTTATTAATCAAAATTCTTCTTTTTAATCGTCAATGGAGAAATAATTTTTTGTAGAAAGAAAAAAGAGTTATATTGAAATGCGAGAATATTTTCTTCTTATTTAACGAAATGTTTTTACTATTCTCACGGGTGCAAATTTCACCTTTCTTTTTAGTTCTTCTTTTACGTATAGATTCTAATTCTTTTGTATTTAATTTATATCTGTGTTCTACATACTAATTAATTGGAATGATGGAAGTCTTTTTTTTGTAAATTCTGTTTCTTACCCAGATAGCATGCACATTTGCAGCAAATGTGGTTTTTCTGGATATTATCTTGTCGTGACATATTTGCATCGAAACTCCTGCAAAGTAACATATCATAATCGATCACCCCCCCTTGCAAAGCAAGTTTGCCATCAGGGGTGGCGCCAGTGTGTGGGGGTGTGTGTGCCAGGGCCCCCTTGTCGGTGATGTTGTGCCCCCATCGGGGAAAATTTTTTTACCCCGTTCACGAAACGGGGTATTCAACTAGTAGATAAATAAAGATCTGGCGAAAATTTGAAACCAATTTCATTACATTCTTCCCCCCGTACAACAAGTCGTGACTAGCGCCACTCTTGTTTGACATGAAACTGACACGGCACATTTACGACTCATGACACAATGACGAAAGGAAAACTCTATTCTTCTTCTCCTGGCTGTGGTCCGGGCTGGTATAGTGGTCTGCTTACGCGTCTGCGAATCCCTTGATCGCGGGCTCGATTCGCGCTCTCATCTACATGTCCCTGGATCGTAACATCGTCGGCTATACAATTCTGTATTTTTCTTTATTAAATGTGTATTTAAAAGAACATTAAAAAAATTATTAACCTGAATATATTCGGCCGAATATCTGCTTAGTATTAGTGAAATTTTGTACAGTTCATTTATGACATACAAGATAATTTTGTGTAAATAAATTGAATTTATTACAGTAATCAGTTTCCACAATCAGATATTTAAGAAGGATGAGTTCATTTAAGATGTAAGAGTTTTAGGGATAATTAATCCAAGATTTGTTTCCAAAAACGGAATGTTTTATCAATTATGAATTGAGAAAAAATATTTGATTGAAGTGAGGTCTTATTTTTGTTTTCCGTTAAACTAATAATTTGTGCTTCTTCTTTCTGAATTTTAAGTGGAATTACACAACCTGATTGAGAACAGTTAAAGCTGATAACCCATAATTATTTGTTGAATACTAGAGAGATGCCTATTTATGTTTACAGAAAGAAAGAGGGCGAAAATGAAACAGATTAATTATTACCTAATAATACCGATACACAAAACACAGCTTTTGATCGAGTTATCATTTCTTGTTTTTCATTCTGATTACTCCTCAAATACTTTTTGGATCTACCGCAAGTGTTAGAATATGAGATTATTCCAAAAATCACAAAGTTTATCGCCAACATCAATAAAACAGGAGCAGCTACAGCGTAGTAGAACACTTTATTAGACACCCAGCAACTGAAATGAAAACATTAACAATCAAATAATTTAGCACTACATCTTATGGAAAAAAAAATCTAAGACAAGAGTGTAATGCAGTTGTTTCTCATGCAAATGAATAGTCTTCAGAGCAATTTTTCCACAATCGGAATTCAAACGACCAACAGACACTGGACGTTCTCAAGGTTCTGCTCTTCGCATTTTAAGCATTATGTAAGAACAAGGAGTTGAATCTTGGCCATCATTTCATCTGATTATTGATCTTTGATAGTGTTCTTAAGTATCTCCAAAGCACTGTAAGGTTTTTTAGGAAACTTCTCAGCAGTGCGCAGTCTTTCCTTTTGTGCACCTTGCGTTTCTATTTCGGGACGACAAAATTCGCTCACAAACGGAATATTGCATTTGGTTTGCCTTTATTTATTTATTTTTGATTTTTGATGATGTAACCTGCGAGTGCAACAAATCTCGATTTATTTGACCTGAACATGAAGCAACCCCTCCGGGACGAAAGGCACCATGGGTGCGTAGATGAGAAGCCGGTGGATAAGTAAGCGGGTTCTCGCTTCTCTGGTGTGGGGTTGAGTTACTTCAACTCTGATGATGGAGCGTACCTCCTGGAGGGAGGGATAGGGACGTGCCGGTGCTGGTTATTCGGGGTCCAACCGGCTGAATTAAAATTTTAAAGAAACTAATACATTGTTTGAATAAAATAAACCTCCTCTGTGTTAAAGGTTATATAAATTTTTTTATTAAATAAAGATCTTAGGGAAAATATTATTTTCATATAAAGAATATTTGTTCCATAACTTGTCCTAAAATTTGCTCATATGTACTATATGATTTTTTAAAACAGTTTTAAAAATTTTAATTAAATTACAAAAATCAGTTGTCTTTATAATATCACAATGCATTTATTTTATCGATTTGTATAAATACTTATATAAGCTGTAGAAGAGATGTGGAGTAATAAAAATATAAATGAAATATGCTCTGTAAGCTATAGGAAATGAACCACGTGAGATTTTATAGCCAAGCAGTTTCATAAAAGAAAAGGGTTTTAATTTAATGAAATACCATTTTAAATTCTCCACTTTCTAATTTCCTGTAAGAAAAATATCATATAATCTGAAATGCCATACTGATTGCTTTTTTTTGAAAGTCAATTTAAAAAAACCACATTTGTCATAAAAGTTGCTCATCTGTATGTACTATATTATTATTTTTTAAAACAGTTCTGAAATTTTTAATTAACAAATTACAAAAATAGTATTTAAATTTATGTCTGTAGAATATCACAATGCATTTATTTTATATAAATAGTTATATAAGCTGTATAAATAGTTTGATAAGTATAAATAGTTATTGATTACTGATTTGTATAAATAGTTATATAAGCTGTAGAAGAGATGTGCAGCAATCAGAATATAAATGAAATATGCTCAGAGAGCTTTAGGAAATGAACCACTTGAGATTTTATAGCCAAGCAGTTTCATGAAAGAGAAGGGTTTTAATTTAATTACATACCATTTTAAATTCTCCACCTTCTAATTTCCTGTAAGAAAAATCTGAAATGACATAATGATCGTTTTTTTGAAAGTGAATAAAAAAAAGCACATTTGTAAACATCAGTTGCGGTGAAAGCCGAATTCAGTTCTCGGCGATCGATGATCGTCTACAGTGACGTCACAAACGAGCAGTGGGGCCTGGAACTTACGAAGGTCACGGTCCAACCTCAATTTCCGACTGCTGTCGCGACGACGATTATTCAGTAGACCCCGAATGCCTAAGCAGGGCGAGGGGGGGGGGGGGCTTGACTTGTGGTTATACGGTCTGGTACACACTTGCGATTTGTGTTGTAAAAGGCACTTGCAGTAAAAATATTGGAGAAGCAGTAAACAACTTCAGTTGTATTGGGAATAGCTAGACAGTCCCCATATACCTCCCGCTGAGAGTGTCGTTTCACTGCTTCTCGTACAAACTTATCCCTCGACCAAAAAATGTGTCGGACAAGCGACACTCTTGAGGAGAAGGTATTTGGTGACTGTCTAGCTGTTCTCAATACAACTCGAGTAATTTATTGCTTTTATCGCAAATGACTTCTGCGACACCAATTGTAAGTGTGTACTGGGCCTACGTGAAGCCCTTGATGTTGGCATTCTTTACTTTTTTGTCAGGCTCATATCAGCTCATCATTCTTTTTTTTTCCAAGCATAATAATTAACAAGTTTTTTTGTTAAAATTTAATGATTTGACACTACTGTCTGGCTTGTAGAAATTTCTATTCTTTCGACATTTAGCACAAATTAAAAATTTTTCCGGCTGTCTCTTTATTCCAAAATAATATTTAAGGATAATAAACATGGTGAAATGATTTGGAAACAAAATATAGGTTATACTCACTATTTGTTGCTGCTGCTATATAGATTGTAATCTACACTTAAGACAGCTGCCACGATTATAAGAGGTAATCCTGTGGAAACAGTTTTAAGAAATAAAATTATACAAATGATATTTTCAAACAATGAAACGTCTCTCATTTATTTAAATTTTATAATTGATTTAATATTGTCGGGATTTTAAATATTCAACAAAAATTCACATGAAATGTTTTAATTGGTGCTAATTTGGCGAATTTCAAAGTAATGGAGTGAATTATTTAAGTGATTATATGTGTGAAGGAACTTCATGAAAGGATGATGAAGAAAAAAATTGAGATATATATGTGATTAATAATAAATATTTTCCAATTAAATTCTGTATTAAAAAGTTAAAATTTTAAGTAAATTTTGTTCATTATAAAATAGCAATAACATACACAGAATTAATTAAAAGAAATCTAAGTTAAATAACATGTAGATATGAAAATAACCAATTAGAATAAAAAGAAATCCAATGGAAAACGAAAATTTCCTCAAATGCATTAATAATATAAAAGAAACTTTTGATTCTCGTTTCAAATAAATTTATTTAATGATATGTAGAAGAGACTTCAGTGATGCACGGATTTCTCCGACAATATTAATTTCGAAATGAAATTTAAGTGACTAATTAAAAAAAATCTAAATTACAGTTTTTACAGTCTTCGACTTGAAATAAAATGATTTGCTATTTATAAGCATTACATGGTCTAATTTCAAATAAAAATATAACTAATTTGAAATGAAATGCAAACTCAAAGAAAGAAGACATCATATTGTCTCTGTTATGTATGCAGATCAAAGTTTCTTAGCAAATCTAGATAAAAATTATCATAATGTACTAATGCGGCATTTTGATAAAAATTTCTAGTATTTCATACGTATGGATTTTATATCAATCGAATGAGAGAACAACATATCTGAAATTTGAGTTCTTTTACGATACCTACCCCAAGCAAATAATGAAGCCTTCTGTATAAAACGAGGGACATAGGTTCCGATGACTTTTACCAAACCGTAATACTGCAAGACTGCTTCTACGACCATCCAAGAGAAAGTGGCCAGCATGAAGTAGTGCAGAAGAAGAGCAACAACCATGCATCCATACATCGATCCCAATCTTTCGATCCCGTACAAGAAAATTATCAGGAAGAAAAATAAAGAGAGTGAGAGGCTGAATAAAACTTTGTGCTTCAGTTCTGACCTCCATTTGCTGCAAGAGTGCACAAAAGTTTTATTAAGAATCTCATATAGAAGATAAGTTGATTTGAAATGAAACGCAGAGGAAAATTTAAGAAGTGATAAATTATAAACAAAAGATTAGGAGTCATAGATTTTAAATACTAAATAACTGTGTTGTTAAATGCTTTCTTATCCACAAAAATTCCCGAAGGTCCTTTCAAAGATCATAAATCATAAATGGAAGATAACTAACAATATTTAATGAATATATTAATACACTTTTCGATAGATTTATGTTATGTTATTTACTTTTTTGTTGTTGTTCTCAGATTTTATAGCTATCTACGTGATGTCTGTTGAGGTCAGATTCAGCAATCCTGAACTGTTGTCAAATGGCGAGGACGGCACATTCACCGGTTACATTATTCTTCGAACATCCATTTCACTCCAACCTGAGAACTTCTGATTCTTCATAGATTTAATCAGTACTCTCGTAAATAATCAAACTCGTTTCTTGGTTCAAATACTCATATCCTAACGGGAGGTTAAGGCCAACAGTGATTCGCGCGATGAAACTCGTTATTTTCTATACCTTCGAGCTCATTAAGATAAGAATTTCTTTAAGATTAGTTATTTGGACTTTCCTACAATTTCATTGAACTGATTAATATTAATTAGACAGGAAGAACTTCGTAATTTATCAGTTTTCACTTTTTTCAAAGAAAAAATGCCGCAGATACAGAGATTTAGCGAATATGTTGACAGTAAAATAACGCCACAGTGGTATAACATAATCCTGGACGCAAACAGCTGACGACTGCTGTGGAAGTTATAACTGCGCGGTATGTCGTTCTATGTTTTTAGAGCCCCATTTTCTAGTGTAAGGTGAAAATTCTAAGATTAGATTAAAACAAGATAATATAACTTTTGCAATCTGACTTTGAAAAATTGTTTTCAGAATCGGGAATTAAATGCATGTTTCTAAGTCTTACAACTTTCAGAATTATTCTTTAAGAGGTCAAACAATTTATCAATTTTAATTATTGATTTAGGAAAAAATACTTATTTCTTAAAAAAAAAATTCTAGAAGGTTCTTGCAAGATTATAAATTCAGTTAAATATACACTGATGCAAGCTGCAAAAGGACTCATTAAATAAAAATCATATCTTATATAATGAAAAAATATTTTTCTTCCTTAAAAACAAATAATAAAATCATTAAGCTTTAGATTAAAAACCGAATTAACTTTTAATACAGTCTTAAAATAACTTTTTCATGCATCTTTAAATTCTTATTACAATTTGAATTAAATTTAAGATTCGGATTTTCATCACATTTAAAAGAGATTTCAAAATCCTTGTTTAAAGAAGTAGAAATCATTCTTCATACCTAAATACAATAAAAGTGAGAATGATGCTTCCTAGTCCAAATATCGACAAAAAACAACCAATATACGTTATAACGCTCAATAGATTCCGGTGAATTTCGGTAAACGCAGGTCCAGATTTCATTTCCTGAAATGTTATATCAGAATAAATAACAGTCGTTGTAAACAGCAATAAAGAGTCCTATAATTTTAATGGAGCAGAAATACTTCATGAAAACGAGTACAATAATTTATAATTCCAGTTAAATATTTAAATTATAGTAGAAGACTCAAATATGAACTCTGTCTTCTTGGAAGAAAAAATAATGGAATACCAAGAATTTGCAATTACATTTTGCGTTCACGTTAAAGCAAGAGACATCTGATTGACAAAAGGAAAAGACATGAAGCTATTGACCAAATAAGTAATAATAATAACAATACAAACCTTTTGAATTTCACTTTTCTAAAGAGCAGTGTGGGAACTTTTGGTAGGCGAAGATTGGACAATGATTGATTTTTTTAAAAGATATTTTTTTCTGATGCCCCGAAGAAAATCTTGTCAGGAATTTGACACACTATTATATGATATTTGAATTTTGTTACACGAACATGTTATAACCCTCTGGTGTATATCAGGATTTATAAAACTTTATTTCATTCATCGGCAACTCAACCAGTTTAATCTAGGTACTTAACTAAAACTAATCACAAATGGAATATTATAGAATAGAATAGTCAAGGCCTTTATTTAAAACTTCTTAATTTGGAACTCATTTGGAGGTAGGGGGTGGGAGGACGAAGAGGAGATCGAATACTCTCCAAGATTGCCGAGAAGTACTTATGTCTCAAAATGACACCAGGAAAGAATGTTGGAGAAGCTACACCAGGGTCACATTCGGAAATAGCCAAAACAAGGTAGTGCAATTAATAAAAGAGCATTGTCCCAGCAGTCAAAAACTGCAATCATACTAATTAATTAAAGAAGTAATTCGTCGAGCATTCATTATCAATCGTCAACGTAGTCGATTATCTAGAATAGTCAGAATTTTACATTACCCAGACTCATTAAAGCTTGAAATGGTTTTCCAATTATATGAAATACCTTTTTTTCAGCGGTTATTATCCAGTCTAATTAAAATTTGGTAATTTCCTAATAATCAATATATTTATATGTCGAATTGGCATTTGAATAATTTAATACCTGTAGCTCTGTATAATACATAGCTACAGGTGTTTATATAGGAAAAATTACAGAAGTTCCTCATTTTTATATCATGGATAAATTGAGCTATACTTATAATCAAGAGAGGAGCGTGCTAATTTAGTATCTGCGGTTGAGCCCAAGAGATTTTGGCCTTAGGCGTTAAGGTTAGAGCGTCCCTATAGAACAATAATATCTTAAACATCAAAGAATGGTATAATTCTCTAAAAATAAAAAAAATGCATCAAAAGCTGTATTGAAGAGAAAATTTCTAAAGCTGTCAGAGGTTCTAAATATTGATAATATATGTATAATTATAGTTTACAGGCTATATTTATTTCGTATTGAGTAATTTATTTTATTTTTATCAGCATCTGTAAAATAAGAATAGATGACAGAATCGTGATACATAATAGAGCTTCTTCAGACTTTTTTATTTTCATGTTTTGGTTTCTAATGTACACTCTAAGTTCTTAGTAATATTGAAATAGCAATTTAAATACCTTTAAGGGCAATTTAAATACTTTCAATGAAATTATACAATCATATAAATAAATAAATAAAAAAAAAGTATTACATTCTATTTTTAGCAAGCACAAGAAAAATAACAGAAATTCAATAACGTATATTGAAATCAAGATATTTAGGAAAACATATCTTTCAAAACTAGTAACAAAAAATATGTCTTTCAAAATTAATAAATGAAAAGCGTGTCTCAAATGAAATAATAACAGCAATCAAAAAGCATTTAAACCTTTTAAATCTGAATTATACAAACTCGACCAAAACGTATCCTAACGATCACATGCCAAAACGTTTCATTTACAAGAATAAGAAAGACTATATACTTTACATTTCAGATAGAAAAAACCAGTTTCTTGGAATAGTTATTTCTAGAAGGAACTATAAATTCATCAGCTACTTTCATCAGAAAATATTTTTAAAAAATTAAATTACCAGAATAACAGCAAAACTTGTTAGATGATCACAGTAGCATCGCACATGCGTAGAATCAGTCAAGAAAGTAAAGCAACCTTCGTAAGACCATCCGCCAGAATTATCGTTCATGTTTTTATCCCAATAAGCGCATCCCCAGTTGTGATTTTCTCGCAGTGACTTCTAAAAAGCAATAGAAGTATGAATTAAAGAACAAGGAAAGACAACAAATATTTATAAATTTTTGTTCGACTTCTCTAAATTTAAAGAAATTTCTTTTTATTTATTTATTTATTTAGATATACCTCGACAGTTCTTTGGATGTTATAAAACGAAGCTGTATATTATATATGTTGCTTAATATCTGAAATCATGCCCAGCAAAAGAACTCTTGAAGGAGTGAATGGGAGATTCCGTTCAAACAGACTAGCGACAAACCAGATGCCTGGGCCAAAGACAACAACGGCTTGCAACTCTGAGAAACTATCAAAGAACATCCCATCTCAGGAGGAACTACAACCACAAACAACAATCAGCATTGCTAATGAAGAAATGATACTAGAGAACTCGCGCACTTTCACAATTGAAAATGCTGAAAAATAGACATTGAAAGAAAGCGAATGTAAGAGGAGATGCCAGAACTTAATGTTGTGCAAGGCCTTTGCAAAAGGATTTGCGTTGTGACAAAACATTCTGTTTATCTCATGGGACAAAATTTGCAAATATTGTGGTCCAAATCCCTTTTCTTTAAAAATGTTAGAATGATCTTCATTTCTTTGCTGTCACAAAGGTAAGATTAATTTACTGGAAGTTGTTGTTTGTGATGGACTTAAAATTTTGCTTGAGCGTAATGACAACACATCTAAAAATTATTTGTACAACATAGGTAAATTTAATAGCGCTTTTTAGCTGTGGCCTCTATTCAAATAAGTTCAGTGCATGTTCCAGCATGTTGCTCATTTTGTTTTAAAATTAATAGAGAAGTGTATCACACATCGGTGGTGTGCGGGCACCTGCAGGTCATAATCCATATTAAGCTGAATTATTTATATACGAGGATGGATCCAAAAAAGTTTACAAAGGTAATAAAAAATTATTTATTAACATTAAACAGAAAATACGAAAGGGAATTAAGAGGCATAATTGAGGATAACTTTTCCACATAATCACTAAATCTATTTAGGCCGATCACTTTTCCACATAATCATCAAATCTATTTAGTCATTTATCTGAACGCAGGACCAACTTGTTTAACTTGGCTTGGCATAAATAACGTCCTGTCCATTGAGCCAATTCTCGACAATTGTTTTCACATCAGTCTCTGAATAGAACCTTGTTTCAGATAAGTGTTTAGACTTAGATTGGGTGCCGAATCTGGGCTGTAGGGGGTGGCTCCAGACTTCCCACTTGAACTTTCGCAGCAATTCGTGAGTTTTGCTGCGAAATACCCATTATGGGTATTGTCATGCAGGGGGATGATGCCATCACGCAACATGCCAGGGCGTTTACGTCGGATAACTTCACGATGGCTTTGTGATTATTTCCTTTTCCGAAATTGAAGGAACACTTATCTCTCTTCCGAGAGTGATGTGAAAACAGCTGGATGGACAGGACGTGATTTCTGCTAAGTCGGGTTAAACAAGTTGGCCCTGCGTTCAGATAAATGCCTAAACAGATTTGGTGATTATGTGGAAAAGTGCAAGTATGCCTCTTAATTCCCTTTTGTATTTTCTGTTTAATGTTAATAAATAATTTTTATTACACCTTTGTAAACTTTTTTTGGATCCATCCTCGTATTTTTACATGACGGAACTTTAAAGCAACGACTTGTAAATGTGGTAAATGAACCCTGTGACCCTGAAAGAATGGACATGTTGTAGACGAGGTTGGTACATCCTAATACTTATGCAAAAATATTCATATTTATCAAACATTGCATGGTGAATACTTCAGATGTACTATTACAATTTACAGCAGAAAATACTTCTGATCCAAAGGAATTATAAAAAGAGCTGGATTATGCTTGACAGATGCTATATTTACTTATTTTCCAGGATCCACTGAATTTTGATAACCAATATTGTATAAAAAAATCTATTGTAAATACGTGCACATCAATAAATTCTCTTTGCTATTTTGTACATACAATTCACTGAGTATTTAATTTCAAAAACCATACAAAGGACTAAATAATTTTTTTTTGGTGGGAAGGGGAAGGTCGAAAGTTTAGCTCGAATTTACTGGTCCGATATATTATTTCTGTTGTTAGCATCCCTTTTTCTTAACTAATGCTGCAGCTATGAATAAGGTATCAGTGGATAGGATTGTTTACTGACTTCTGACATAACATACTCAGTTTGCGTTAATAGACATTCTTTGTTTGAAATTTAAGTTAAAAGAAAGATTAAAATAACAGAGATATTGTGACATCATGGATGCGCATCTATCTCACACTTTTTTTTCCTATTTTACAAAACTAACCTATCAATAAATTGACAACACATAAATTAATCTTGATGAAAATCATTATTTTCCTGTTGAACATAAATTTCAATGCTGAACAGGGCTTAATAAATGGGGCATCACTGCTCGGTTACTTAACTCTGGAAAACCTCTTTTCATACCACGAATTAACTTCACCCCATTTGACCCAACCATACCTTTCCAAATAATCAGAAGACAGTTCCCACATTAAGTTCCCTTTGCAGCGCCTATGAGCAAGTCTCGGGGACAAAAGCTTCAAGGAGATTTGATGTCAGAATGCATTCATATTGAATTTTTTGCTATAATTCTTTTCTAGTAAATAATATAAACTATTACATTTAGG
>BGPR01019132.1:0-29765 GCA_013235015.1 Araneus ventricosus
TGTGAAGTGCTTCTGTGCCCTATAGTAGACTCTCCGTTTTGGGACAGCAGGATAGTATGTGCGAGACCTATTTCACTAAAAGTCGTATTGCATAAGGTCTGTCGCACCGTAAATTTCAAAACATGAAAACACGTCCAGGTTGTTGAGGTGCGGCAATTAGGAGATTTGGGATTGTCTTGGGTGTCATTTTTAAGAAATGAACCCGTTTGAAAATTACGAGGTCCATCTTCAAACAGACTTCGAGAAGCTTTAATAAAGAGTGTTAACCCTCTGGCTGCATATCCCGGGATTTACACGGGTTGGAAGCAAGTTTATTTTCTGTTGCATCTGCGATTTTCGCAAGCTAATGTATTTACTTAGTACTTTTATAGCATTGGATCATATAATGCTAATAAAGCTATAAATAACAACTCGCTTGGCTCAACGGTATGTGAACACTTTTGCAAAAATTGCATCTAAATAGTGATTTTAAAAAATTGCACAGTCAGCGGGTTAATGAAACAAACAAATAAAAAACATCCTTCTAAATAAGTTAAGAGAATTTTTTACGCATTACTTTCACAGAAAAAAATTGTATAATGCTAGTCATATCGAATAAATAATAAATGAACTAATAATAAAAATAGATGAATTAACGCAAACGAGCTAAAAGCTAAGCTTTACTTAATCGTTTCTTTTGCACAATTGGAAATATTATTCCAAAGAAGACAAAAAAAGTTGTTTCTCGAATTAAACAGTAAAAGTATCATCGGAAAATAATCACCGCTTCAAAAAAGAAAAAAACCATGATTATATGGCAGATATGGATTCAGCTGGTTTATACAATATTAACTGCTATCCTGTAACATGGTAACATCGGAAATCGATTAAACAATTAGATAATATTATTATTGTTGCTTTTTCTTTCGTCGAGAAGGACCGAGGAACGTTTTTCTTCTTTTTCATCAAGCTTGATTACAATTATTATTGACCAAGCTTTTCATATATTCTCTTCATGGGTTCATTTGTAACTATTGAACGGAAACGTATTTTTGGTAAATATTTGTCGGTTGCATAATGATAAAAACATATCAAACATAAAAAATCATTCACTGAAAGATGATCGTGAAGTATTGATTTCTTTGTTAAAAGCTTTTCTGCCTTTCCACAGACAATTTAATGAGTGCTCGGCAATTTAAAAGAGAAAGAGCGCTTTCAACGCGTTTTGCTGTGATTTAATTATATTCTGATTTAGCGGATACTCAAATTTTTGCGTCATTTACATTTGTTGAGATATTGAGTGTCGTTGCTAAGGTTACATGATTGTGGCACCAGTAATCTCGATAATGAATGATTTCAACTTCATTTATTTATGTTTGCTAATATTATAATCAAACTGCATACAGATAATGTTTTTACGCTTACTTCATAATTAAACTTCACATTATTATCTTATTAATAATTTTTGTGTTGCTGATTTTATGAATGGGAAGTACTATTAATTAAATTCCTATACATTTGTGTTGGATGGTTTTGTTATTGTTAATTAATTATATCATGATTCATTTGATTGTCTCTCTGATAATTTTGTGGAAAGAAATTTTTCTGCAAAATGTTTAACTCATTTGCCGGGGGAGGGGGTTAAAAGCAACTGAAATGAATGGATTTAAGTTCTTAGGTGGCTTCTGTACTTGAATATTTATGAATGAATTGAGCACAAACGTACATATTCATTTTGGAATAGAGTGGGTTGCAGAAAAGTAGACGACCTAAGAAATATTTATTTCAGAATCTGATGAAAGAGTTCTGCGGTGGACTTTAATTACTCTAATAGCTTCTTTAAAGTTCATCATAGTGGTTTTTTAAGTGGATTTTAGATGCAGATGCTCCCCTATTGATAAGACTGGAGTTCTACTATATAGATTCTGAGCGAAATGGCAGTATTCCAGATTTAGTCTTTAGTGCTTGAATTATTTCGAATCGAAATGGTTAAATTTGCAGAGTAATGCATTGTCATGTGCTTAACATATTATTGCTTATTCTCGAAATGGTCCATGCGGGGTCATTAGATTGAATAAGAAATTAACAGATACATTGTACTGATTGTTTCGTATCACTTCAGATATCCGACTAGGTTAAAAAAGCGATTTTCGAAGAAAAATACAAACACTTTTTTTTTATCTAAAAATAAAGCCACAACTTTTAAGATTCTAAAACAGTCTTTGTAATTTTTCACAGCCTTTGGATATTTTATTCTTTGATATTTATTTGAACTAATGTTTTATTATATTTTTTAAATGAGTTTTCTGAAAAATGAAAATTTCACTAAAAAGTGTCAACGAAAAACGTGATATCTCCAAAACAATTCATTCAAATTCATTGAAATTTGGTACACATGTGTAAAAAATCTTTGAGGATGTAATAGACCGTAGATTTTATGATAGCTTCATTTAGTCATGTTTTTCAGTCACTTTCAGTTTGACACGAAGGATAATTTTGGCGAAAAATCAATGACGGCAACTTTGAATGTTCATAAAATATTTATTTATTACTAGCTGTTACCCGCGACTTCGTGCGCGAAGAATTTGAATTGCTATTTTTTTTTAAATTCACGAATGTAAATGTTTCGTTATACATAGAAAGGGGAAATCAAAAGTTCTGACGGTTGATAATACATAATTGGACGACTAATTTAAGTCTCCGTTATTGTAAATTACATCATTGTACTCAATGGTATCATCTGCTCTTTGGAATATATCATCCACCATGCTATATGTCATCTGCTTCTACTGTTTAAAAGAATACATAAGACAAAATATACCTTCCTATTCTAAAAACTCTGACAACCATATCATATACGTCAATGGACGATCATGATTTGTTTATTTTGGATTCATAGACCGTTTTCCGGTAACCTTCCGATTTAAGCAATCACCAAATCTATTTGGCAACTGTATCAAGCGCCAAGCTCGAATTAGTTCTTTCTTTAGTAAACAAAACGTTGAATTCCGTGTTCTTTGGGTTTGTGTAATCCTTTCTATTTAAAACGGTTAGAAACAGCTCTTAAAGCATTAAAATTCGAAACGGAACTATTGTAATTAGCTAAATCGTTTGGTTACAAATTTAACCGCCAAAAACATTTTGGATGACGATGAAAAGAGCGATAAAGAATAATTTTGGCAACCTTTCCACTAAATTTGGCTCTTATTTTAAGTAAATATTGAACGATATTTTCATTTAGTTATACTTAACTTTAGTTTTTAAATTTTAATCTAAAAACTCTTGGAACTATATTATATCTACCATTAGATTTCTGTCCCGGAGTTTATTTTTCAGTTATTATTCCAGAGATTATTTCTTTTCTCAGCAAGATCACGTGATGCATGACTTTAAAAATAAGTTATTCCACATGCTTGCGCTTTTCTGAAGGATCACGTGACATTTCATTTTGTTTACGCATTCCTTAAGGATCACGTGGCAGTTGATTGAAAAATAAAGTAATAATCTTCATCGCAAATCGCTTGTTAATTATTTAATTGTTATCTGTAGCCAAAAATAATGAATTTAACATGATGTCACCTACCCAATCTCCGTTCCTGGGTTCCAAGCTACAACTCTGCCAATTTTCATCCAAATCGGTTTGGTAGTTTTGCCGTGAATGCGTAACAAACAGACAGACACACTTTCGCATTTATTATATTATATGGATATTTTTAAAAATAAGCAAAATTTTCAGAAATAAAGGTGAATTAGTTCAAAGTCTAACCGTTGCCTAGCAACGGAGTAGCTATAAATCTTCGTTATTTCAAAATCGTCTGCACGCATTTTAAAATTTTAGAACTTTTAAAAATTAATAACAATCGAAGGGAAAATGTCAGAGAAATAAAATTGGTATCATTGAAAAGGTAAAAATTTGAACTTTAAGATGGTATAAAAATATTTTCTGTCGGACAGTTTGCTCCGAAGTTACGGCGGAAAAACGGTTTCGGTTATTTTCTAATTAACTGACTGTTTAATTAACTTTTGGACTTAGAAAAGTTCATAAGTGTCTTCCCCTTGTCTTAAATGATAAGTGTACAAAATTTGGTTGAAAACCGTCCATTGGTTTAGGAGGAGATGTGGAACATAGCCACATACATACCCACACACATACCCACAATGACTTTTATTTATATTAAGATAATAAATTTTATTTTGCGGTCTGTTAGATTCTACATAGTTTGAGAAGTACGCATGCGAAATTAAAATTAAATATGTCCCATATTTCTTTTAATTATGCTGTTTTTTTTAACATTAAAAGTTTTATTAAAATTCTTGAAAACAATTATTATTTTCAAAAATTGATTATCTATGAATTTTTTTTTCTAATTGTGATTATTTAAGTCTATTTTTGTTATTTAGCTCTGTAAGTCTTTTTCTGCATGCTTTCTTAAAACATTTTCTCCGAATCTAGTCGGGTACCTTAAGTAAAGACAATGGACAGGATTGGGTTGGATCATAATCTTTAAAGGTTTGTAAGTATTCTGTCACGATGTAAGCTTCAGTGAGGGATTCGTGAATAAAAATTAATTATTAGCGAAAAAATAACAAGAATGCATTTCTTATATAAGGTAATGCTTGAATGCCTGTTGAAGCTAATAATTATCTCCGAAAATGCATTATGAATTAAAGAACTGGGTTCATAGAGATGTGAGCATCCGTGAGGGTTTCATAGCAGATTAATTCTTGGCGAAAATAAAACAAGAATCGTCGTCAATATTTCTTATAAAATCTAACACTTGGCTGAATGCTTAAATTAATTGCTCTCGTTGAAAACTTACTATGAATTAATGAACGATGTTTTCTAATTTGAAATTTTTTCAGATGACCAGGATTGCATCTGAACTAGTATATTATTCTCCATACGCCAATCTTTCCCACAAAACAAAATGATACAGACTGGGTATCCATAAATTTAATCTGAAATAAAGCAATGCACACGAAAGAATTTCAGGTGAATTTATTTATTTGTCCACGCTGACACAATCAACCCCGACATACCCTGAGTGTGCAAAAGAACTCGCGAACATTTTAATAAGGAGAAAATTTCATTATCAGATGGCCCATGATGTTTAACCAGGAAATAAAAAAAAACGACTGCCATTTTTCAATCCAAATCTCTCGATATTCACAAAGTACAGTATATACGCTTGTTCATGTTTATATAGCTGGTGTATGTTAAATCTGCCGTCGCTCGATTAAAACGTCTTCATGTTGATGTGGTGTGGAAACCTGAACAGTGGGGTGCTGACTGAGATATTGTCATCACCTGTTCTTTGTCCAAAATGTCAAGGTCCGTATTTAAAAAGCTATTGTGTAAGTTCTAAACAAATTTTCCTACACTCTTGGAATCATTATATTACGCTTAAATTGCTCCTAGAAAGCATTGTTAAATGATGTGAATATCGAAGGAAAAAATGTATTCAAATTATGCAGCTATACGTATTTTTCATTGATTGTTTTATTATTTTAATGGTATGCAAATGAGTACATTCTTATTCGTAATTTATACAAAGATTAAAAAGTTGACATTTTTCATGGTACCACGTAGTGCTAATATTTTTTATCATTTTCCGATTCGATAAACTTTCACCATTCGAGATACCTGTCTCGAACGATTCTCTTCACATTTTATACGATTGCTAGAATTTTAAGAGTGTTCAAAAGAAAACCATTGAAGGGAAAAGGAAAAACGGAGTTTGTTATGTCTGAAGGCAAAAGGAAGAAACGAATCATCAAAATTCGGAATTGAAAAAATAAGATTACTTATCATCAGTAACTCAATGGAGAAAAATCGAAAAGAAAAAGCAATCTTTCTTAACGTTAGTATAACTTCTTTTGTGAGCTTTTGCCTTTAAGTTCACGAAAAGAACATATATTTGATGATTCTATGAAAAAAATGTTAAGATTTATTGCTCCTTATAAGCTGTTTCTTTTCATGAACGCCAAAGATAAAATGTTAACAATTTGAAGATATTCACTTAAAAAATAATATATAGTGTGCGTCTAAAAATGTAATGTGACGTTAATATTTTCATAACAGAGAATTATACCAAAAATGTTTATTAAGGACATGAATTTTTATCGCTAACTTGTAAGAAAAAATACTTTCATAAAAGGATTTTAATAATTATTTACATGTTTATGATACAAAAATTCGTTCAATTTCGATCAAGATTTATAGATAGCATAGAGTTGCGTTTCTTAACTTCAATGGTGGAGGGCACACAGATGTGAAAAAACAGAAATAATATGAAAATATAATGAAATGTATAAAGAAATAAAGAATGCTTTCATTGAAACTCATATTAAAAATATTCCGTGTTAATAAAAAAAATGTAGAAAGAAAATGAACATAAACAAACAAAAAAACACATACATAATTTTAATATCATACTCATACATACATATTTACTCATGCTTGCTATTAATTTTTTAACGTACTGAAACCTACACGCACACTTCAGTGGTACTGGTCAAGGAGTCGGCTGGATTTGTGCTGAGTGGGATGCGTTCATTAATTCCGCACGTATTCCGACAGCTTCTGCATTTTGTACATTAGTTCAATATACAAACTTTTAATATTCTTAAGAATAGTTGAATATATATAATAAGTTATTTGTAATTTAAACGCAATAAATTTTAGGAAATTTATAATGCTCGCTTCTAGTTCTGAGAGCTGTAATTAAATATGAATAACGGAATTAAATATTTCCAATTATTTATATAAAACTCATTTACGATTCAGAAAGAAGTAATTATAAAATATTTCAAGAAACGTTTATGTATGTACATGTGTGTAAAAAACGCAGTTATTTTATTTGCAAATTAATATAGAATACAAGTTCTCTCAAAAATGAAACGAGCATACACATATCCATATTCTGCATTAAAAATCCAGCATTTTGATATATTAAACGTATTCTTCACTATTCCTAAGGCCCGCGGTGGCCTGGTGGTAAGGTCTCGGCTTCGGGCTGGAGGGTTCCAAGTTTGAAACCTGGTTCCAGCAAAGATCCTTCGTTTATGTGGGCCTGTTTCACGTTGAATAATATGTAAGGGGTCATCATCCTCCCGTTGGTGTGGTGCAGAAGTTTGGAGAGAGGGTGCCAGCTCAGGTTTCGTCCTCGTCATCTGACCATGGTTCAGAATTACGAAGTCCGTCCCAAAATAGCCCTCGTGTTCCTTCAAAATGGGACGTTAATACACTGCTCGACAGTATTTCTAATTTTACGAGCTGTTTCTGCAATAAAGTCCAACCTTGAAATAATCTCAAGAGATTTCGTATATACAGGGCTATTCAAATTTATTTATTTATCACCCACACTGATCCACTCACCCATTGGATATGGAGCGCTAATAATAGTCTGCGGGGAAGAGTACAAAAAAAAGTGATACATTGTATAAACATTAAAAAATTCGAAAGAAATACACGATAAAAATACAATCCTCAAAAGCAATAATACATGTAATATGTAATACATTAAATAGACAATGTAATACATTCAGACAATTCGAAATACATTGGCATCAAATATGGACCATTCGTAGAGGAACCACAAGCAAAAAAAAAACCTCAAAGTATAAATAAACTAAACTTTTTAAAATTAACATACAAATGTTAATTTAAAAAATAAAGGTTTGTTCAAATTAAACATATTAAACTTCACCTATTCAGAGGGTTATGGAAGAAATTTGAATATCCCACAAGAATTTAAAAAAATGGGAAATAAGTACTTGAAATGTTGCGCTCAACATACAGTAGAACCCCGGGAATCCGAAATTTCGGATAACCCGAATATCTTTTTTTAGTTTACTGAGAAATATTTACTGAAAAATGAAGGAAAAATAACAATTACGAATCAGAAACAAAGCTAATGTTTAATCCTATCTTAAAAGAAGTATTCGAATTGGTCTTTAAGAATGAATACAGCAACTTAATTAGAAGAAACAAATTCAGATATCTTCTTTTTACCCTCAACTTGTTCGTCACTATACCAAGCGAATGGCCGCGTGCTTTATCTGTATGCCTTCACAAAACAACCAGAGTCAATACTCTGCTGCAATCGGTCTATAAAGAGTATTTTACCTAATTTCCCGGATAATCTGAATCCTCCGGAATCCAAACAAAGATCAGTCCCGATTAGTTCGGATTTCCGGGGTTCTACTGTATATTAAATGAAAAAAAATCCCATTTCGGTAAGCTTGAAGGCAAAGGTAGATTCCTTTACGCTAATGTTACAAAAGAAATGAAATATCACATATTGTTTAATACAGACACAGCCAATGACTTTGTTGTTTCCACACATTGCAATATTTACGCTGTGATTCTGTTTTCATGACATTTAATTTTTTACTATATCAAGGTTTTATCATTCCATTTTTCATTCCAAAAGGTTATGCAAGATTTATTGGTCAGTACATTGGTCAATTTTTTTTATATCCCATCACATAATCATTCAACAGGTAGGAATCATATAGAAATAAACATTCCACCAGCGCAAATAACCCCTACATAACATTAAGCCAGCCGATCTGAAACAGTTACAAAAAATTGGCACCTGACATGAACGAAGAAAGACTCTGGATTTAAAAATTAATTATTTAATCTAGATTACCATATAATTGTGCGAACATTACTTTGTCATATGAAAAACTCACATGACATTTATGTCATGTGACATTTAAACATTACTAGAATGGGCTCATTTAGAAAACTCCCTAGTTACAGAGATAATAGTCACTAAATTCTTAACACATAAGAGAATAAAAATTATTAAACATTGTGAGTTGCAATTTTAATACGTGTGTTTAAAGCACAGGATATCAATGCAGCCATTTTGAACAGCAAATTTAAATCTTCATCGACGCTTAAAAGCAAATACTCAGACAGAAAACCCGAAAACAAATTTAGAGTTAATGAGATATTTTTCAATATAAAAAAGGATAAAGGGAATTCTTATATATCTATCGTTTTTGGCTATTTTATATTAAATTTATTAAAGAAATCTTGGTATAGCCATGATTATTTAAATATCAAATTAAAGTAATCTGCCAAATTAACTATTAAAATTAACTGTTAGATTAATTAAAATTAACTATTTACTTAAATAAAATTAAATATTTAATTAATTGTGACAATATCTTTACTAAAACCTTTTTTATGGCTCATAGTATATGCCAGCAATCTTAATCTTGTAACTATCTAATAATTATCTTAATTTAAATAAAAGTTATTGTGTCTATGTATGTATGTTCAACATCTCCTCCTAAACCAGTGGACTGATTTCAACTAGACCTTGCACACTTTTTATTTGAGACAAGATCAAGTTCATCTGCAACTTTTCAAAGCCCCAAAGTTACTTAAAATTTGAGTTAATTAAAAATTAAGCAAGGTGTTTTTCCGCGATACCTTTGGAAAATATTATCTCACGAAACAATTTTGACACATTATTAAATTTTAAAAAATTAGTCTTTCAGTGACGAAAATTTCATTTCTATACAATTTGTTTCTCTCATTTTAATATTTTTTCAAAAGTAATTTTATACAGAATTCGTAGAAATATTCTTTATTGTTGAAGAACAAGAATAATACGAATATATATAAATGCCAGAATACATTCACAGAATTCTTGACGAATGCTAAAAGTAAATTTTAAAAGTAGACGATTAACAATTTATATCAGGACCAACTAATGATTGATTGATTTTCATTCCTTAAATTAATGAATAATTAACTCGCTAATTTGTTTCAAAATATTCATTGAACCCTTTCTTTTACTTTAGTAATTGTTAACAAAATTTGAAGTACCTATATAACAAATAATAATTTATGGAGGAATTGGCTATTTTTAAAAATTGTTTTTTCTTTCAATTGATATTCTCATTTTAATTAAAAACGTTTCAGATCAGAAAAGGAATTTGTGCATTATAATTTTTATACGATAGTAATTTTTACATTAAAAATTTTAAGACATGAAAGCATTTTAATCCGGATCAAAGTCGGATATATAAGCTTGTTTAGCTTACAAAAAGTGGAAGTGAATGCGGCTGATGGGAGCTTTTCAACAAGGTGTCACATGCATAGGTTAAAGCGTACTCTAAGTAGGGTGGTAAAAATCGCTTTTCAGTTCATAACTTCTAAGTAATTCTTGCTGTCAAAAACTTTCAATATCAAAGTAGTTTGTTATGATAAGGTGATAATTTGCCTAATTGAAAGTTTCTTTCTATTATCAATCGTAACAGAGTAACGGGGAAATGATAAATTGAGTTGGGGGATTGAGTATCGCTTTTCAGCTCATAACTTCTAATCAATTTTAGCTGACAAAAACTTTTAATATAAAAGTTGTTCATTATGATAAGGTGGTAATTCGCCTAATTGAATTTTTTTCTATCTTTTGTAGTAACAGAGCTATGGGGAAGTGATAAAATGGAGCAGATTGAAAATGGCATTTTAGCTCATAACTTCTAAAAAATTGTAACTATCTACAAAGTTTCAATACAAAAGTTGTTTATTATGAAGAGGCAATAATTCGCCTATTTTGAGTTTTCATTCCATCTTCAATCGTAAAGGAATTAAGGGAAAATGAAATATCCAGTTCTCCACCATTTCCACCCCCTTTTAGCTGGTTAGCCCATCTACAAACTCGGACGATATTTTCACCGACCTTAAGACATATCCCTCGCCGGTTAAAATCTAATTAAAATTACTCTAGTTATCGTGCTCACAAGATAACATGGGCAAAAGCGTTATGTATATACGTTTATACTAATAATAATAAGGAAAAGAACATTTCGCCCTGTATTCTCGTAAGGATTAGAGCTGCAAGAATGAAAGCGGATGGAAGAGACTTCAAATGGCGAGTGCTTTACAACAAGGGGTAACATGCCTAGGTTAAAACTTACTTTAAGTTAGGGGGAGAGGAGGGAGAGGGTGGGAAAATCATTTTTCAGCTCATAACTTCTAAGCAATTGTAGCTATCAAAAAAGTTTAAATGCAAAAATTGTTCGTTATGATAAGGCAATAATTCGACTAATTTGAATTTTCTTTCTATTTTCAATTGCAAAGGAATTATGGGAAAATGTAAATTTCCACCCCCACCATTTCCACCCCCTTTGAGCTGGATACCCCATCTACGAACTCGACCCAGATTTTCAGTGTCCTTACAACATATCCCAGACTGGTTAAATTTAGATCAAAATTACTCCAGTTATCGTGTTCACAAGATAACATGGGAAAAAGCGTTATTCATATATATATAAACTTTTTAACGAAGCTTGGTTTTGGGTTCTAGGGGTCATGATTGATGAAGATCTGCAGAAATTTTCCGAAAGCCGTGTCATGAGAACCATTGCAATAGGTAGAGTTCCTATAAGGAATTTACCTAAAAAAGATGCAAAATTTACCTCTTCCGTACGAAATTTGCAAAAATACTCATAAAATATTTTAATTCCACCTCGCATTCGTATGCGCAAAAGATTCAAATGACACGAGAGTAAAGGAGGATGGGAAGCTCTGCAAAACCTTTAAAAAAATCATTGGGCCTTATTCTTTTGAAAGCATGACTTCTACGGGGATTCAAGCCTGTTACGTTACTGGAACACGATATTATGACTTGTTAACAAGTTTTGTGATCCCATAATTTTAACATCACCGATGTATTCAGGACCCAATATTCATGCAAAATGGTGCACCTTCCCACATAACTCAAGCTAGTTGAGATTTGCTGCGACAGACGTTCACGTATAATCAGGTGATCAGCCTTAAATCGCAACAGCTTGCCCTGTTCGCGAACCTGATCTCATTCCATGTGACTTCTGGTTATGAGCTTCTGCCCAAACCAGGTTTTGTCGTGAAAAACCTGCGTCTCTTCTTATTTTATTTCTATTTCTTTGAATTTCTGTACTAGTAGTTCTGTGAATAGTAGAACTCGTTCCCCCAAATAAAAAAATAAAAAACCAAGATTTTTCTTCATCGCATTTTTTAAAAAGCTTAGCAAATGTTATTCATTGTGAAGTCAGCATTGTTCGTAGGGACACCGGACATCAAAATTTGACTCTCGAGGAGATACACTGGTGTACAAAAGTTTAGCTCAATTCTTAAGGTGCGACAAATTTGGAGTTATCATGGATACAAACGTTCCCAATCACTTGCAGAGAGTCATGGGACATACACAGTAGTCGGAGCTCATACCTTAAAGTGAAAATCTCGTCACGATGGCATTTAGTGAGGCGACCAGAAAGTGATGAAGATGAAAAAGGAATTCTATTCATCCCGTTCCACGGAAAGCTGATAACGAGATGAAACTTTCATCAATGGTTTCGTTTGATGTGCATAATATTTACATGCATTTTCGGAAAAATAGCAAGAATATTCGGGAAAATATAAAGGTTAAATATAAATTTTATTAACAGCTCTTTTTCCTGTTTAATTCCATCTAACCTTATTTTCCTCTTTTCGTGCAAGGTTCTCCGGTGATTTTACAAAACGGTTCATATTATAATGTAAGGCTCCAATTAATTTTAAAGTTTATTTTGGTAATAAAAGAGTGATTGTCAATGGAACATTAAGATTATGACATCAGAGTTGAAAATAAACACAGTATCGCTATGTATTGCTGTGTATCGTTATCCGCATTTCGGTAAATAAATGTTATCTATTTTCATAATCTTTGGCTATCTTTTAGTTCTAAATTTATATTTAAACTCATTCACCATCTAAACCATTTCTTTTCCACCTTATATAGCGCAGTCGGTAGGATTTTGTATAGCTAAAGCAATTTGTTACTTTTCTTCAGTAATGTCGCCGATAACCATTGAAATGCGGTCAGATTGGCGTATAGTTAAAAGAGCTTATCCCAGAAGAGCGTCATTTGCGTAAATTTAATCTACTAAGCTTTCGTTCCTCTTAAGTTTAAGATTACTTTGATGTGCTAAAAATTTTTGCATTGTAATGCGCCTTTTAAATCTTCATGTGATAGCAGCTTTCCACTCAGACCAGTCATTATAACGTTAACCCTGAGTTATTTGCCAAATTTGAAGGAAATCGAACAACGTATTTGATCGTAATCGCGTAACAAACAAATTTACAGACAGACAAAGTGCTGAATGCTTGAGTTAAAACGGAGACCTCGCTTCGCTCGGTTAACTATTTCTTTTTTCATTTAATAAATGATATGCACATTATTTGAAGTACTTTTTCAAGTTTCGAATCATTTGGATGAATAAAACTTCCTCCGTAGCCCTCTGACTTGGTGAAGTCTAATTTGAATAATCATGTACATTTTACTTTACTGCTACTGTAAATATTTGAAAACATCATTTTTAATTACAAGGAAAAGATATTTTTTAGTCGATTTCATTTGTAATGTATAAAGTTTTTCATAAATTTAAACCATATCGTCCACATATTTTAATTATAAAGGCCAAATACATATGACAAACATTTTTTTTTCAAATGTCAACTCACAAAAAATATATATATATATATTATAAGTTCAAAATTCGTTTCTGAACAATCCCATTTTCATGATTACAGACTATTTTTAGCAGCAAATACATCTTTGGTAAGCAATTCTGCTTCTAAAAAAATCAGGTACGCAGTAAACAAACAGAAATTCAGGATTAAAATGTTTTAATTAAACCAGGGAATTCATTATTGTGGAAAGGAATTTATGCCTCACGAATACTCTTTCGATGAAATGGTTTTTGTGAAACCTTCTAAATGCTTGTTTTCGCAATCGCACAAAAAGTATTTAATTTGAAGAACTCATTGGCCAAAAAATTGGTGAGCTTCAGAAAAAAATTCAGCTTTGATGAAAAAAATAGATTTTTTTTTTCCTTCAGAAAAATGTTTTAATTTTTAAAACAGGTTTAGTAATTTGATTTTAAGTCAAGAAGATATTGGGTAGTGATAAAATGAATAAGATATCTCTTCTTAATAGTAATTCTAAAATGAATCATATAAGAATATTTCATCTTATAATTTGTTAACATATAAAAGGAAAAGTAAATGTCATCGATTTATTTTTTAGAAAACAATGAAATTTTTAAGGGAAATCATGAATTATTAAAATGTATCTGTAAGATATATTCAGATATGCTTTTGCTTCAAATAACATTATTTAACCTTCTGTCGAGTGCATCTAATCTGTGAGATGAAATACCCATATTTTTTTGTGCCTAAGTGCAGGTTTTACAGAGAATGGAGTGGGACCTCTAATAATTTCCTGGCTTCCTACCTCTAACACTATGGTATCATCATTTTTTCTCTAGTGCTCTTTGGATGTACGTGAGGAGTACATTAATCTGGTAATTGAGATGTATCCGATTACGTTTGTATTTTTAATTTCCCAAATTTTTCTCAGTATTTCTTCTGACATATCTGCAAAAATTCGTATACCTGTGTCCCAGCCTCTAATTCACTGATATTCATCATTATTTCCAATATATTGTTTAAAAAATGTCGAATCATTTCAGGCTCTCAACGACAACAGTTGTCATTTCTAAGAAACCTTATGGGCAAACAAACGTCAACTCCCTCCTGAATTCCTGGGCATTTTCTTAGTTGAAATGGCGAGGAAATACAAAAAAGTTATTTAGAAACGCAAATATAGCTTTGTATGACAGAACAGTTCAGTTTCAAAAGCCTAAGCAAAAATTTAACTTTTAATCATACAGATGAGTTGCGCCCGACCAAAGTTTAATATTTTAAATCTATAAAACCAACTTTTAGTAGTCAACAGCAATCACTCTTTTAATTTTCAAATAGAATACATTATTTGACTTAGGAAGCAACATAGATCCTGAAATAATTGGGTACATTTCTTTATCTCGACAGTTAAATTTTGAACAAAAAGCATGGACCATATATATTCAAAGAAATAAAAAGTAAAACCAAGATTCCTAATTCATTATTTATAGTCAACAGCTTTCTAACTTTTTTTAGGATCAAAATTTAAAAAAAATACATCATGATTGTTAAAAATATGTAGAAATTATAATTTTTTATTTACTTTTCGAAATTTGGTAAAGAGCGCTGTGGAATAATGAAAAATAATTATTGCATGAAAGTTCTGACATCGTTGTTATAAATTTTAATCATTTCATTCAAAAACATGACGTTTAAACCCCATATTTTGCTGCAATTTCTAATAGTTGAAGATGCAGAAAAGTTCGAAAGGGTAGGAAGTAAAATCTGGATAATAAGTCCGTTATTTAAAAAAAACAATGTTTGATTTTTTTTTCTTTTTTGCATTATGATGATGAAGTGCATAAAGTGTAAGTTTAATTATAATCAGAAAAAAACAAAGAAAAGATGTCATCAATTTTCTAAGCTCCAGTTCATGAAACTTTGCTTTTAAAATATTAAAGATGCATTGTCATTTCAAAATTTTTTTTGAGTATCATTAAATTATAAAAACCAATAAAAATGAATAAATAATGATTAAGGTAATATAGATATTTTTTCTCTGCAGTAGTTGTAAAGATAACGTGAATTTGTTTTTATTTATTCATTGGCCGTATTTCCTGAAATATAATAAAAATTACAACAATCTCTACTAATAATAAAGGAGAATGTGTGTATGTGTGACTGTGTGTGTCTATCTGTGTGTGTGTGTTGGCGCTCTACAGGCAAGACCGCGGGACTTAGAGCTACGAAATTTGGCACAAAAATACTTTGGAGGATGTGCCTTTTTTAGCGTTTTTCTTAATAACTTTCGAAAATATTGCAGCACAAAAATAATTTTTACACTATCTGAAACCGCAAAAAATGACTTTTCATTGATATCATTTAAATTGACGACGTACAATGTTTTCTCTAATTTTAATAAATTTTATAATTTTTTTGACATAATTTTCAACAATACTTTTTATTGTTGCAACGTAGTTCAAACCGTTTTAATTGTTTAAACAAGTATTTATTTGCATGTTTCTCTTCCATTGTTGAAAGCGAAGGTAATATCTTAATGTTAAATGACATGTTTAAATCAGTATAATGCCATCCAGCTAATAAGCTTCTGGATGTAAAATGTGCAGCGACGTTTTAAAGTTAAAATTAAATGCATATTTTGCAGGAGGAGTAAGAGAGTGAAGTTGATGCCGACAATGGGCAATGGTATTCTACATGACAGAGACAGTTACTCGACTCCGTTAGGGACGTTCATACAGACAACGAACAAAATAGATGCAAGACAAAGGTGACAGGATATGGGTTAAATATTTATTAAAATTTGAAATTTAAAATTACTTTTTGAAGAGAACCATGAATATCAATTTATACAAAAGAGATTCAGTTGAAATTATATGGCCGGCGAACAAGCTGGTCGCCGAAGCGCTTACTAAATAATAAAATTGAAATAGAATGCAAGCGTTATTAGATTGGATTACCTCTTTGTGTTCTTTTTCCTTTAACATTTATAGATTTCAATAATACTTCTAGAGAAGTGAATGCTAGTTTCAATGAAAATGACAGTGCATTTCAGTTTTTTTCATATAATAAATGATAAATTACTTTTGAATCGATTTCACTCCTTACTACTACAATATACAAATATCTAAACAGATGCACTTTGAATTTTTACAGGAGATAAACTGATTAAATTCTTTCCTAATTATCTTAAATATCAATTTAAATTTCTGTAACCTGTTTTCGTGCTGGTATGAAACTTCATAAAAAACATGTTCCTAGATTTTTTTTTATCTATATTTAACGTTATGATATTTGTTACAAAAATATTTAGTTATTTCTAAAGGTTTTTTTCTAAAACTTTTTAGTGTGGCAATGCGATATTTGTCTTACGAGCGTTGCTTAGCAACGCAGGATAAAAGATGTTAGTTTTTTTAAGAAAAAAAATGGTATTGTGGAGAGACCGAAATTTAACAATTGATGTATATAGTTCCAGCGAATGAACGGTTTTTGGTGAAAAAATTATGTTTTTTAAAATAAAAAGTCTGTTAATTCATCCTGCAATACAGTACAACATCTTTCCAAATTCCGTGATTTTTTTTTAAATTCAATGTTTAAATGAGTCTATAAATTTTTAAATGATTTGAAATTTATACTATTGAAATTATACTACTATTAATTATTGAAATTTGAGCGGAATATAATACTTGGAAAGAACACAGATGTTTCAAGTAATTAAAGGAACGTAATAAGGTAAACTACCTTTAGAGTAAAAAGATTTTTGTAGTAAACAATTCTTTGAACACTGTTGTAAATATATATTAAATAAAATTATTTAACCTATTTCCATAAGGTTGTTTTAAAAGTTGATTGAACATTTTGAATAATTTTTTGCACATCAAAATACATTAAATTCCTTCTTTTTGAAAACTAAAAACTAACTCTCTTGTATGCATCTTTGATTAATGGGATTGAAATACAATAAATGTAAAAATGTTGCCTATAAAGTATTTCATTTTAACTTATTTGATTTAAATAGGACTTTCTTACATAGCTACTCTGCTTTGATTACTAATTTATGCTGATAGAAAATTTCCCGAATTATCTGAGCGCGATTTTTGAAATAAAAACAAACGATAATCCAAAATACGAAAGTAAATTTTTGTAAGAAAACAAATAAAAAGGTAAATTAAAAAATAAATTTCAAACAAATAATTAAATTACGAAAGATCATTCCTTTAACCTTCAAAAACTTTGAAAATAAAACGATTTCTTAATAAAATTTGAAGGGCAGCAAAGTAAACTTGACCTTCTAACTTTACTTTGTGAGAATTCTTAGGAAGAAAATTTATTAAAGAATCTTCTTCTTACTTTTAAAATATTTTATTTATTTTTCTTAGAATCTCGTATAAAATTCTCAGGACTTAGGAAGAGATTATTTTCTTCTAAGAAAAGGATTGCTTTAAAAATTTTGTTTGCAGTCGAGAAGCAAATTATATCAAGGAATTTCGATACATTTTGTCAATAAACTCTTCCTTTATTTATAAAATACTAGAGAATAAACTAGAATAAGAATGCTGTAAAATATTTCGTGAAAATATCTGAGGATTTTGGGGAATTTAAACAAAGCGATTAAATAATACTTTTTTTGCATTTTATGAATGTTCGCTTAAGCATAAATATTTCTTTAGCAATATAACGTTTTTCAACATCAATTCTTTGGATGAAAATATTAATTCTGTATTATATACAAGTAAGACTTTATATTTATTGCATGTAAACAGTAAAAGAACATGACTATAAAAGTACATTTGAATGGATCCTGCAGTTTTATGACGTTCTACGTTCCGTAAACTTTTAACAAATTTTATATAAATTGAACATAGGCATTATTTTTTTAATACTACAAAAGCATCTGCGTTCCTATAAACAATATATATTTTGTATCATATTTGCAGGCAGTTTTGATTCATTGTTTATTTTTAAAATTTTTAAAATTGATTAACATAATAATTCACAAGATAGGCATATTTATAACGCAAATCTTGTGTCGCGAACTCTAAAGGAGTCGCGAAAAAAATTTTGTGGGTCTCTAAATTCAAAGAAATTTATTTTACAATAAAAATATAAGGGGGTCGCGAAACAGTTTTATACAAATTGAGGGTGTCGGAAGTGAAAATAGTTTGCGGACCACTGCTTTATAACAAGAATTGATAATTATTTTAATTATTTATTATGACAATTATTTATTAGCCGTAACTAATGTGGTTGTTTATAGGATGAACTATTTTCGGATTCCTTTTAAATGAAAATTTAAGAAACATATCTCGTGAAATCATATTTAATTTATATGCTTAAAAAACAAAAAAAGTTTTAATACATGATTTATATTTATTACGGGCTGCAGTAGTCCAGCTTTCTCGCTTTCGAAAGCAGACATTCACGGTTTCTATCCGAGTTCATGATAAATATCTACGTTCAAGGTGAATTTTACTTGAATGAAACATTCTTATGTTGTTGTAATATGGATTTGTGGAGGAGGGGTTCTATCTCGAATGGTGTGTGGCCAAAGTATCTAACTTCATTCAAAAACCACAATATTCTTTACTACTAGATGCCACTAAATATTAAAATGGAGATAACAGAGCAATACGTGATTGAATTGTACCCTCACCAGAATATAAAGTTTATTTGGTTGTTTCTTGCATTGATTTTTAGCTATAAAAATATCAAAACTTAATTTAAAAAAACTTAGATAAACAAACATAAATATGTCACAACAACAAGCAATTGTACTTTTTTAAAATTTACCATTTAAGTAAAGATCTAGATAATTCCGAAACAGAAATAATTCAATAATTTCTATAATATACCTATTTTGCAGGTTACTAAATCATTTCTTTTTTAATAAGCTGACCACTGCATCGATTCCTAAGAGTTGACAATGAAAATTTAATGTAGGCAACGTCGGGTCCCAGGGATTGTAGTAAACTTTTTTTATACACGATTTTGAAATTTTGACAATAACTCCTTGGAAGTATAACTATTCTCTTCTGAACATGATTATGGATAGCGCAGCTTTTAAAGAAATTATCATTATAAAACTACTCATCTGTGAATAAAAAAAAGTTAATGAATTAAAATCTTTCTCCTTAAACCATTTTACTCTTTTGTAGCTTCTCTTATTTTGCTTATCTCTTTGATATCAACCGACAGCATTTCGTCCTTTGCATTAAATGTGCCATTTTAGCAGTGCAAACGGGCAGCAATACAAAAGTTACAGCTATAAATGAATTATCTTTTCTTTAGAGTGTTTAACTCGATATTCACTGAGTAAATGGTTTGCTATGTCGGATAATGCAACAAAATGTGTAATGCGATTAAAAAGCTATGCACTTAATGTGTTAACTGGATTTTGTTTCTTTTTTTACCACCAAGCAAAACAAAGAGTGGAAATTTTTGTTATCTTTTGTATATAATTATAAGTATAAGTAAATCAGTTACTGAAACAGTTCTTGTTCTTAAAAGTTTCTTTTCCGACGAAATAATGCTAAAAATAATCTAATTAAGTAAAAATGAGTTTTTTTACGTAAGATTTGAAATACATCCTTTGCTTTAACGATACATTTTCAGAATATTCTTGTGAAACTTTCAGAAATGTCTAGAGATTTATTTCACTTAAAGTTTCTACAACGTGTTAAATAATTTGATGATAAGATCATTGATAATTGATTATTCTCTGGTATTTGCAAGTAAAAAAACAGCCTCCTATAATGAACTGGCTGCAACTAGCTGGTGAACTGGTTTCAACAACAGAATTATGTTCATAGAGCTTAGACTGATTAGTCTGCATTCGTTGAATTAATTGTTCATTATAAGCAACGATCAGTTACTCTAGCTGTGTCCATTATCTCCGAAATTCCACAGTAGCCTGACAAGAGGACATTTGAACCTCACATGGAAGATCATTGATAGATAGCATCTCAAATTTGTAATTGCTCAATAACAAAGCCATACTTAACCACTTATTTCAATGTGGCCTCCATTACAAATTGCATTATTTTATTTCTTGTAAATTTGATGCATAATGTATAGGGAAAAGTGAGTAAAACCGGGTAGCTAACGTGCGAAGCTAAAATATTCGACATAGAGCTTGTCAAATGTTTTTAAAATATTCATTGTTTATCGGAGTACAATATATCTTTCCAGAGAGCTCACAGTTTCATTACTTTTTTATCAATGATTTTTTTAATAAAAAATGTCTAACTACCCGTTTTTACCCCGCTAGTGGGGTGAAACAGTACCCACGTGTTAACGTTATGGGAAATTAGGAAAGCGATTTTCAGTCGAAAAGTTGCAATAATTTTTATTTTATATGACAATCTAAGAATATTAGTTACACAATTCACATGTAAAGTAGTTGTCTTCTTCCTTCGCGCTTCTGCAGCTTTTGTGGGCACATCTAAGACAGTTTTTACATTGAATTAACTCTTATTCTTTATTTAAATTAGAAAATACACCATTAAAATATAAGCAATATTATCGTCTTAATCGGAGGAATAATCAACATTGACTGCCCCAGGCTTACGCCACTTGAAGTTCCTGGTTTTACCTCGAATGCAGATTTTATGAAAACGAAATAGAACCGCGCAATTATTGAAGTAAATCCTTATTGTTTGATAGGGTATGAATCCTTATTAAATGTGTAATAAGCTGGGCAAAATATAGTTTTTATAACTCTAATGAGTTTTAAGTAACGACAGTTTAAAATCAAACGAACATTAGAGAGTTGACGTCTTAAAACAAATAAACCTTCATAGATGCAGCGCATACGACAACTACAACACGCCATCATGACCGTTCCTTTTTCTTGACTAGTAGAGTGTAATTCAGTATCAGTCTACTAGATACTAAAAATAATAGGGCCAGAATCAGGGGTATCCGGTTTTACTCCACTCTCCCCTATACCATGTACTAAAATGCCATAATACTGAAAATGTCAACAACTTCCATACTGCTAATGTACTCTGAACCTTCTCTAGGTCTTAAGCCAAATGGCTGTTCTGAGTTAGATGGGGTTTCATCGTTATAATCTCAGCTAACTGGGAACTGAGTCCTGTGAGCATTGTCATATTTTCTAATAATAGAAATTCACTAATGCACTGCTAAATGGTTCTGCAAATAACTAATCTGAGGCATTAAATTGGATTAAAACCTACATATTTGTTTATATATGTACGTAATGTTAATAGGCAAAACATGTATTGGCCAGATACAAGCATCACTTCTACCACATAAAACTGATGACTTAATTGAATGCTTTTTTAAATGTATCGTTAAAGACGATATTTTTGATATAAAAATTAGCCGAGTTTTAGTACAATACGAACATCCCTGACTCCAGAGATAAAAATCTCCGGTTTGCAGTTTGGATGAGTGTGCGTAGAAACTTTATTGAACAAAACAACAAGAAGAAAAAAAGTTTACATACAGTGTTTTAGCATCGACCAAAAATATGTGAATATTATAAAAACGACGAAAAATGTATATTTACATATGAAAAGAAAAACTCGCGAAGCAAAAACAATTTTAAGACGGGTCCCAAAAGTTCGCTGCATCTATATTCTTGTAGGAGGACTGATTAGGCTCATAGTTATTGAACCTCTAGAGGGTCTTAGTTCATAAATCTGAGGTCTTGGTGAAGGAGAGAAATCTGGATCGGAATCGGATGAACTGGTTGCGTCCGGTGGCTGTTTTATGAGATTCTCATTTTCAGTAAGAAAAGATATGAGTTTAGCTATTTTTATTCTTCATAGTTTATTTGAAAGTAAGATTTGCCACCCAAGTTGAGTATTTCCTGCACTTGGTTTTGTAAAATGATAAGATAACTTCATGTGACAAGAAGTTGCGTAGTGGAGAGGGTCTCCCTTTTCCGCGCAGATGCGTACTGTAGAGCAATTTGATCATGTAGTCAAAAGAGCTGGAAAATTTTCTTCAAGATTCTTCAGTATACTTAAAGAATACTGCGCGAGTTTTGCTTAGCTTTGTAGTATGGGGAAGAGAATCTTGTATATATTTGGAGATTCTAATATTTTAGATTGGCTCCAAAATTTTATATACTATCACAACTGCAATCTTGGTGTTAAAACCAATAACAAAATTTAGTTTACTTTCTTATTGTGCTTTGTGTTACCGTGTTCGCAAACACGCTGACAGATAGTCTACAGTCTTTCACGGATTTTGTCCAAAATTAAGCTCAGATCTATAATTTAGGAGTAAAGGTAATGAACTAAAATCCAGTACAATAACTTATTTTGCGTTTTAAAATGATGGCTCTCAGATGAATACTAATCAATATACAATCATCCCATTGATGAATTTGGTCGTAAATTCGGAACTAATTTGCAACTCTAGTGGTAAAACCATATACCCTCAGATTTCATCCCTCTCGTTGTGATTTTGAATTATTGTGTTCATGTGCTCGCGTGTGGGCAGACAGACTTCCTACAATGGATTTCATCGAAAATTTTTAAAAATGAATCTAAAATTTAAGCATAAAGATCTGATAACAAATTTCAGTCTAATTCCAAAAATTGTTTTTTCGGATCCAGAGAGGCCTAAATCAAGGAAATTCATGAAAATCTTGAGGTCGAATTTTTTAACCATTATAATACTTTCTCTTTGTATGTTTTGCAAGTTAAGTACGAAACATTTCATATTACTGGGAAATAAACATAGGCATTTATGAGATTTCCATGAAGTTAGAACTGAAATATGGCAAATTTTATAGAATTTTCTATAGGCTATACTAAGCTTAAGAGACATTAGGTGAAATTCGATGTCTGCAAGTTTTTAGTACATTTTGTTTTCAAAGCCATTTTTTGCCTTCTCCTTGGTTTTAAATTGCATAATATTAGACTGTCCATTAACGTGCAATTTGCTTGTTTACTTTAGTTGTGTAAATATTTGCAAAACATTTGTACTAGTAATTCTGTGAACAGCAGACCTAGAGGGGGGGGGCCCCCCCCCCTACAAAAAATTTAAAATTTGTTCTTCATCGCAGTCATTAAAGTTTTATCCAACGTTGTCATTCATTTTGTAGACAACATTGTTTCCAGGATAACACATATCATGATTTGCTTCTCGAGCAGGCACTTTCTTTATACCCATGAATATACTATCTTACAAAGTTACATTTACAATCTTAAACCAATCAATGTGCAATATTGAACACATATATTATACACAATTTTTTTTACAAATAAAATGCATTAACTTAATAAAGTTACATAAAAAATGTAATGTAAAAGATGTTTAGTAAATTTTATAGTTGAGAGTTGAGGTAGTCAACAAATTTTTATAGCATGAACCATGTGCTTAAAATCGTAGGAAAAGCATACTTTCGAAAAAAGAGAAATATACAATTAGAGGGAACTAAGCAGGAAAAAGCAATTCTCAACATGGAACACTATGTTCTTACATATATATCTCACACACACAGGTTTTCAATGCAAATTATTTAGACAAATATTTATTTTTATTAGTATTTATAAAATTACAATTAAATGTTTGCTTTCATCAGTATTAAAAAATTACAATTAAATGTCTGCTGTTATTATTATTGCCAAAACTGCAATTAAGTATATCGCCAATACCAAATTGAAGGGCCGCGGTGGCCTAGTGTTAACTCTATGGGGCCGGAGGGTTCCAGGTACAAAATCTGATTCCACTGAAGTTCCTGCGGTGTATGGGGCCTGTTGAATATTAAATAATACCTAGTGGCCAAACGTCTTCCCGCTGGTGTGGTGCGGAAGGTTGGATAGTGTGAGCCATTTCAGGCGTCGTCTTTGTCATATGACCGCGGTTCAAAGTTAAAAGGTCTGTAACAAAATAGTCCGCATGTTGCTTCGAAAGGGAACGTTAATGTAACCAAACTAAACAATACCAAAATGATTAAAATGTTTTAATGGTACCAAATTCGCCATTGAGTCACAAACACATTGAAATCATTAAAACGGCCAATATCTTGAAACGGCATGAAAAAAATTCTGATATATAATTCTGCCATATAAACTTCAATCCCAAATTCGAAGAAAATCCAACAAAGCGTTTGGTGGTGATTGCGTAACAAGCAAATTTACAGACAGACGAAATGTTGAACGGATTTGAAACAGAGATCATTTCGATCGGTCAGCTATCAAAACTTTAAGAGTTGCAAAAGCACCTGAAGATGGGAGAAGTATCTTTATGAAATAATGAGATTAGAATTTATCATAACAATATAAAAAATGTGATAAATACGCAAAATTGTTACACAGATCATCTTCTTCAAATTTTAAAAACATGAACCATTCTGTAGAATCCTTGAAAACTCTTTCAAGGGAAGAAAAAAGAAAAGATTAGATGGAACGAAACAGGAAAAAACAACTAACTATAAGCATGGAAAACTATGATTTTCTCTTTCTCTTTTTTGAATGCGAATTATTTACACAAATCTTTGCTTTCATCAGTATTATATTTGTCGTATAATTAATATTAAAATTAAATGTTTGCTTTTATCAGTATTTACAAAAACCTTTACCAAAATTATTCAAATGTTTTAATGGTGCCAAAATCGCCAATGAATCGCCAAACCGTTGAAATCAATTAATGGGCCACCCTCTTAAAACGAATTAAAAAAAAATCCTCACATTTACATCAATTTTTGTTCATCAATGAACATTTTAGCCAAATTCGAAGAAAATAGAATAACGCGTTTGTGCATGATTGCGTAACAAACAAATTTACAGACAGACAAAACGTTGGCAACGACTTCGTATTTGTAAAATTATTTTATGCTGTTTCTATCTGAAGACATGATGATGATGATGATTACAACGAAATCTTCAATTCTTCGTCTAAAGAGGAATATCATTTTTATTATGCAGAAATTTCCATTTCAGTTAGGAAAACGTTTCGAATAAAAAATGAATCGAGACCATCAGAATATTCGTGGCGGAAAGCATTAATTTGATACACTCAACAAAGAAATTTTTTTAGAAAATATACGCAATTCTTTAACAAATAGTCCTTCCATTATTTTAGTGGCAAAAATTGCTCCAAAAACAGCTGTTACCATGGTCAATATAGCGTCATCAAGATGACGAAGTCCATCTGCCCCTTCGGACAAATTGTGATAGTTTATTCTTTTCTTAGAACCTTGTTGTTGGCTGTTCCATTATTAATTTTGACAAGCGATTAAGTTCTTTGTATGAGAGTAAATAAATTCTATCTTTTTATTGCTTTTTTAAGTAAAACATATATATAATACATAAAAAGAAAACATAACAGAAAAATAATAAAAAAATAAACTTTCATAACATAATCGAGAAGACATAAAAAAAATCGAACGGAAAGTATATCCGAGTAAAGATTAAAAATGCGAAGGGTGCCAAAGGAAAGACAAAGGAAAAACCGTAAATGTATAATGGTGACGAAAATACAACACATACCCAACGTATATGTTAAAAGCTGCAATTTCAAATGCGCAGTGGTAGATACAGTATAAATCCTAAAAAAGAAAAAGAAGAGTAAAAAGAGAAGAGTGAACGCAACGCAGTAAAAGCACATCGAGGAGTCGTCAGGGGAGGAAAATAATGTGAACTGCTAAAAAAAATCTTTGACATTTTCTTGCAATCAGTGCGGCCATTGAAATTCATTTTTTTGTGTATGGTTTGACTTTAGGGATGAAATTCGGTGCTTTTGGCTTCAATGGCCGCACTGATTGCAAGAAAATGTCAAACTCTAGATTTTTTTCAGTTGCCCTGACGAATCGTCGATGTCCCGATGTGCTTTTACTGCGTTCACTCTTCTCTTTTACGATTTATATTGTGTATATATATATATATATATATGCTGCTCTAAGAAAAGTCTTGTAAACTGTTGATTAAACGAACATACAATGATGTTCATAATTATTAGAACGGACCGTTAAAATTTCATCTTTTGTTCATCAAGTTTTAAAAACTTGATAATTTGTTATTTCGTTTTGATTTTCTAGTACTTTATTTCATCCTTCATTAATGCATTTAAGTTTTAATTATTTCTTAAATTACCTCCATTTTTTATAGAAGCCTATTGTTTTAAACAACATATTTTAGCTGTTCATAATTATTCGAACGGCTGATGATGAAGGCCGGAATATTTAAGTAAGTACAAATGGAATTTGTTTTAAATTTGGTAAATTTTAAAAATTTAAATAGATTAATTTACTTGATAACTATTTTTGGCCGGTGAAGCGGTCAAGCCAGCAATAATACGCAAGAATTTAGAGACTTCTGTTGAACATCTCCATCACATCACTGAGGATCGAAAGGATGGGGTATCATATAAAAACCCAGCGAAAATATATAAATTGTGGAAATGGGTTTGTACTATTTATGCAAGAAGTATGAGAATATAGAATTGATCGAAACAATAGAGGCCGAGACAGAAAACTGAAAACAAGTGCAAGAGAAGACTCTATGATTGTAAGATTGGTACAGAAAAAGTACGACATATCGTCAAGTGAGATCGTGGAAGACTTGAAATTGAATGTGTCTTCTCTAACAATTCGCCGTAGAATCAAGAACTCAGGGTTGATTAGCTGTATCCAAAGACAAAGACATCATTGCGTATATTGCAAACAAAACATTGCAAAGCGTTTGCCCATTGCAAAAGTGCATTTTTCGAAGGATTTACAATTCTGGCCAGAATTACAATCCTGGCCAGACTGTGTTTTATAGTTAGAGGATAGAAAATATGAGCTTTATGGTTCAAAAAATTGTAAAAAAGCATGACGACGATCAGGTGAGGCGCATAGAAAATGAATATACTGTATCCTGTAGACAGTAAAACATAGAGGCGGAGATGTGATAGTAGGGGGATGATTTTCCTCTGAAGGTCTTAGTGAAATTGTGATGATCGACGGTAAAATGACTGGAAGAATGTCCTGTCACAAATTTGAGGTTTAGTCGACGATATAGTTTTCATTGAGATCCATCCAAAGATTATTTCACAAGAAACAAGATTATGGTAGTGCATTGGCCACCACAAAGCTCATACCTTATTCCCATTTAAAATTTATAGTCAGTTTTGAATCAGAAATTGCCTTCTGAGGAGAAAAAAAAATTAAAAATCAATTTTTTTAGACGATCAAAGATGAATGGTGCAATATCAACCAGGAGACAACGCAGAAACTGGTTGACAGCATGAATTAAAGACCGAAAACAGCGATCGAAGGCCAAAGGAGATCCAGCTAAACGTCAAACGCTGATATTTAATTTTTAAAACTCATTATGTTGACTTTTTGTTGAAAGTTTTAGATCGTTCGAATAATTTTGAACAACAAATAATTAAGAGTTATATGAAAATGTTCCAATTCTGATATATTATGTGATAAAGTTCGAGTCATTTAAAGATTTTTCTAATAAATAAGATAGAATATTAATAATAAAATTAATGCATTTGAAATATAAATAAATAAATTTATATTGTATAATAAAAAGTATGAATTTTCTTTGGTGTTCTAACAGCTCTGTGTATGATCAAATCCATGAATTCTGAATATCATTAATTTTTAATTGTATGTAATGGAAATGGATAGATTTTTAGTGTTTAGAATCAATCATAAAAGCTTGATATACAAAATGGATTTTACAATCAAGAGAATAAAATTCTGTGTGACTATTGAAAGAATTTATTTTTGAATTTATGCCATGTGAGGGAACAAAAAAATGTGCGTACAGTATGCTGCTAATTGTATTTACACAAATTCGTAGAAGTAAGACACTACGTATCGATATCTGTGACCTTGGCGAGACGTGAATAATCGACTACCGCATATTGTACTGTAATATTTAATGTATATGCTGCAATATTTTGTGCAGTAAATGTAGGTTAAAACGCCATTAAACTACGGATTTAGTGAACCTCCACTAATCCGGCAGCAAAGACAGCTTCAGTTGCTTTTGTAGCTAAACAAATTTATCACAATGACTTGAAGGATTCGCATAGCACGAACGACAATGCCTTTAAATAAAGATTATAATTACTATATACATAGCGATTTTAGTAAAAATTTGTAGGAAGAATTATTTTAAGTATTTAATAAAAACTACTCAAAAAAAGGATTACAGGTTCAAAAATGTTACTGCAAACAGAAGTATAGAAACATCCATGAATAAACAGATTAATGTAAAGAATTTTTATTCAACGCAAGCACTTCTTGTTAGTAAAGAAATATTTGTATTACAAAGACGAGGAAACTTTAGTTTGTTTGCTTTGCTACAAATAATCTTATATCTAAATATTTATTTTGCAAAAGCGTAAGAATAAATCTGAACACGAAAGTAATTTTAAAGAGTAAACAGTTTTAACTGTTGCAAAAAATTAAACAGTAAAATTATTTGAAAATGTTGGAAAAGTTTCCTTACTATGTAACAATTTTTGTTATTTTAATATTTTATCCCAACTGAAAATGGTTGTGTAACCTAATAAGAAATAAACATTAGTAAAATTTCAGGGACAGTTTAATGTTTCAGTGTTTTAATTTGTGTATTTAAGAATTTTGCTACGATATTACAGTTGCTTTTGATAAAAAAACACTTTAAAAATAATCGAAAATTTTTATTTCAACAGTGGGTACTTAAGAAACTGATTTTTATCAAATGATCATGGTTCTTAAAAATTATCTAATCACACATAATATTTTTTCACATTTAATATGATTAAGTGCTTCAGTAAAGTAGACATTCGAAGTATATTTCAAATAAAATTTTATAAAAAAATATCTAATAATTCCAGCATGCGCATTAATTAATTTAGAAACAAGATTCTTTATCTAAGATTATATCTCTCATTTCTCTAGGTTTTATCAGAAAATTCAGTCTGCATGTATTATTTTCAACAACTTAACAACTGAATGAAATAATTAATAATTTTCATGTAAATAATTAATAATTTTCACGTAAATAATTAATAATTTTCATGTATTGTTAATATTTTTTGAATTATAAAAATCAAGCAAAAAGTTGGTATTCATTTTTCTAAGGACACAGCAAGTATTTTTTGTAGGTTTCAATCAATAAGGGGAAAAATAACTGCAATTTTATAAGACATTTTCAAAAACGCAAGGAGGTAGATAAATGAAATTTGGTATGTGGCATTGACATCCTATTTATAGATCTGTATCAAATTTAGGCCTAATCCGCGGGAAGAGGGTTAAAATTAATACTCAACTCTTTTCCCTGTATGTAAAAGCTTAGTTCAGAATGTCGTCGCTTTAGAAGCAACACCACCTATCTGAATTTTTTGAAATTTC